>PVKA01039864.1:0-19168 GCA_004027165.1 Ctenomys sociabilis
GGTCTTGATACATAGCTCAGATTCACAGTGATCCTTCTGTCTCAGCCTCCCCAGCACAGGGATTACAGGCACGCGCCACCAAGCCTGTCTCAGTAGCACTTGGAACATTCCATACTGGAGATCAAACCTGGGTCCTTGTGCTTGCCAGACCTATCTCCCCAGCTCTTTTTTTTTTTTTGCAGAGCCACGGATTGAACTCAGACCCTTGTGCTTGCCAGGGAAGCGTTTATTCCACTGAGCCATCTCCCCAGCCCCTCTCCCCAGCTCTTTAAGACAAATTTAAATAAAAAGCAACTGATCTAGAATAATCAGCTGTTCCTCATTGTCTAACCTAAATTCAAATGAAAAATTAGGGTCAGAGATATGACCCAAAAACGTCCCTTTGGTTTTTTCTTCTATGCTTTGCAGCAATCCATATTTACTTATTAATCTGCTTTGTTCACTCATTCCACATCCACATGATATTTTCTTTTCTTTTTTTTTTTTTTTGCAGAACCAGGGATTCAACTCAGGTCCTTGTGCTTGCCAGGGAAGCACTTATTCCACTGAGCCATCTTCCTGGCCCCCACATATTGTCTTAATGGCATCAACAGTTCCTTCTTCCTGGGCCTTTCTCCCTCTCAAGCCGTGCTTGTTATATCGTCTCTGTTGCCAGCCCCATCTCGGATCCCAGTGCCCAGTCCTAGTACTCCAATCTCATCCACAGTGAATTCTAATGCTTTCTTGAAGCCATAAAATTGCTTGCTTCAATACCTGTGTTCTGAAACCTAATTACTCACTATTCTAGTACACTGTCAGCAGTATTGCGTTTTTGTTTGTTTAAAATCTATTTATTGGGGCCAGGAAGATGGCTCAGTAGAATAAGTGCTTGCCTGGCAAGCTCAAGGGCCTGAGTTCAATCCCTGGTTCTGCAAAAAAAAAAAAAAAAATCTATTTATTTATTTGGTACACAGCATGCAGTGCTCGGGATAGAACCCAGGTCTTTGCACTCACCAGGTGGGTGCTCAGATACCAACCTATCCCCTCAGCCCCTGTTAGCAGAATTGTAAAACAACAAAAAATATGGGTTAAATAAGTATTAATTTGTTAATATTTTTATTAAACAAATGTACATAAAAATTAAAAGTGCTCCACTTAAAAGACTCTTATCATAACGTGAACCATGCTTACGCTGTGCCAGTGTTCTTCGTGTGCCTTAAAAGGATCTACACTCTGCACTTGTTATGTGCGAGGGCCAGACAACCTATTGGACGAGTTTGTTAACTTTCAGGTGGCTTGCTCCTTCTGATGGAGGTGTTTAAAAATCTCAGTTTCATAGGTGGACATGGTGGCGCATATCTGCAATCCCAGCACTTGGGAGGCTGAGGCCGGAGGATCATTGTGAGTTCAAGCCCAGCCCAGGCTACAAATTGAACTCAAACCAGCCTGCACTGCACAGTGAGACCCTGTCTTGAGACGCTAGGTTTGATCTTCAGAGTGGAAGGAGAAGGAAAGCAAAATACTTTATATAATGGTGCTAGGGTCCGGGGAGATGGCTCAGTGGAATAAGCGCTTCCCTGGCAAGCGCAAGGGCCTGAGTTCAAACCCTGGTTCCACCAAAAAAAGAAAAAAAAAAAAATCATCTATATAATGGTGCTAGGGACTGAACCCCAGCCCTACGCATGCTAGGAGAGCGCTACGCCATTGAGCCACGTCCCCTGGCCTTTTCTGCTCTAAATGCCACGTTGTCTGTTACCAGTATTGCTGTGCCAGATAGCACATGGCAGGCCAGTGACACATGAGGTAAAGGAATACAGAAAGATAAGAGTTTCAATGTCTGATGGAGGTGTTCAAAAGAGGCTGGCAATCATGGCCAAGGACTGTGGGAAAACTTCCGGGGGAGGCATCGTGCCATCACTGTGACAGATGGATTTTTGTAAGTGAATGAACTAGTGGGAAAGGGTCTGAGTTGCCAGGTGTGGATATGTGAGAAACGCTTTTTCCAGGGCATTCTGTTCTTTGGCAATCTTTCAGGAGCACCACTATTGTAACTAAAGTTGCAAATTACCAACGCCTCTGACTTAAGCCTCAAAAAGTTCTCTTTAGATTTGGGTAAGAGCATATGTGTGTCGCAATATTTGGTGGGGGGAGGAAAGACAGTTCAGTGACTTAATCCACCTGCCTGGCAAGTTCTAGGTCCTGAGTCCAATCCCTGGTAAAAAAAAAAAAAACAAACATTCTGGGGAAAGATGTAGCATGAGCTCAGGGAGGAAAGGATTGTTTTGATATTTACTTCTATCTCCTGCTGATTTTAGTCTTTACTTCTGCTGTGTTTCTTGTTTTTGTTTTTGGAGGAACCAGGGATTGAACTCAGACCCTTGTGCTTGCCAGGGAAGTGCTTATTCTAGTGACCCTCTGACCCTCTGCTGTGTTTTATGACTGTGCAGTTCACAACAGGCAGAAGTGGGTGCTGGGAATTTCAGCCTTTTGGTTTGTTTGTTTGGAACCAGGGACTGAACTCAGGCCCTTGTACTTGCCAGGCAAGCGCTTATTCTACCGAGCCATCTCCCTGGCCCCAAATTTCAACCTTTTTATCACCACCTCAGGTTACCATTTCTCTTTTCAGGAGTCTCTTACCAAAATATAGTTAAATATTGGCTATTAAAAAGTCTTTGGAAAAAATAAAAATAAAAAGTCTTTGGCATTATTGAGCTTAACTTAATATGAATTTAATGTAAGTAATTACTCTGATGTAACTATACCATTTGATGGTGCATTTTCTACCTGCTGGCCTTTGCTTCCTTTTCCTTCCTTTGTAATTTTCAGTCCAAGATAAGGCCGCCAAAAAGTTCAGCAGGTTAAAAGCATCTGCAAGCAGGCACAGGGGCTGGGGGTTCGATCCTGGGCCTGCCGTGCTGGCCCTGCCCCTGGGACATGCTGAGTGGACAAATGAGACTGAGGGTGGTGGTGTAGGCCTGTAATCCCAGCTCCTGGAAGGCTGGAAACTGGTGGATCACTACAAGTCTGATCTAGTAGTGAGACCATGAACACCCTATAGACCCTTCCCTAAAAAAATTCAGTCCAAGAACCAAACAGCAGAACCTGGGTGCTTCCCGTTTACAAACTTGTGCTGGGATGGGGTAAGGCCTAGAAGTCCCTGCAGGAATATACGCAATAAAAGTGGAGAAAGCGGGGCAGTCCTGGGTTACAGGGCAGGAAAGAAAAGTGAGGAAAAGCCCCCCTGTTCTGCTAGAGCAATCTAGAAATTAATTAGCAAGTGAGTTCAGATCCTTTTCTTGTCATCCCCATGTTTTAGGCCTGTGGCAAAGGAATGAAGGACAGGAAGGCTGGAAGGGAGCTGCCAGAGACTTGGAAGTTCCTGCAGTTCTTGGGGATACATTTCAGCCAGCCTTGAATTTTTTTTTTTTTTTTTTTTTTTTTTTGTTATTTAGGGCAGGGTGTACAGAGTCTCACTGCGTAGATCAGTCTAATAAGTGATCCTGTTTACAGCCTCCCGCGTGCTAGGATGACAGGTGCCTGCCACCACGCCGAGTCTCAATCACTCTGGGGGAGGCTAGCAGGGCAGGTCTGGGGACTGAACTCCTCCCCTGCGTCTGTTTCACTTTAATCCAATGAACTATTGGGCCAGCCCTCTGCCCTGAATTTGAAGGACAGCCTTTTTATGCCTTCTCTCCAGCTCTTTCCCCTCCATAAAGGCCACAGGCAGGGTGGGGTGGTCCAAGGGATCAGTCAGTATGAACTGCTGCAGGGAGGTCCTGTGCTTTATTTGTCCAGTATTTATGTGCCTGGCTTCGGGTGCACTGATGAACGAAACAGTGTGTGCCCTTGCGAAGCTGACATTCTCCTGGGTGGGCAGAGCACATGCACAAATTAGCATGACACACTATATGCTGGGAATGGTGGTGCAGCCTCCCAGTGCTCTGGGAGGCTGAAACAGGAGGATGGCAAGTTAAAGCCCAGCCTGAGTCATTTGGTGACTCAGAAAGGCCCTGCCTCAAAATAAAAATAAAGGAACTGGGCATGGTGGTGCTCACCTGTAATCCCAGCATTTGGGAGGCTGAGGCAGGAGGATTGCTGAGTTTGAGGCCAGCCTGGAGGACTACATATGAGACCCTGCGTCAATCAAGCAATCAATGGCTGGGCATGTAGCTCAATCCTTTTTTTCTGGGAAACCAGCTCACATTTAATTGTGACATTTTAAAATTGTACAAGTGTTTTGACATCTGCCCTCCCTCCCCATATTTCATCTCTTATTTGCAGCACCCAATATGCCTCTGAACTACCAGTGAGACCTGGTAGAGGCCAACAGTAAATTTCCACCCTTCAGAGCTGAGCGGTTCAGGTTCTCTGCGCGTTCTCTGCTGTGGTGGTGCTTGCCCAGAGTCAGCACCTCCCCACAGCTGGGCAGCTTTAAACAGACCAGTGAAAGAAAAGCCTTTTCCCCTTCAAGGGGAAGAAAGAAAATTATTCCTCAAAACCCAGCTGATCCGGCTGTGAGGTCTTTCCTCTGTCCTATCTCTCCTGGCTCTTTTTTATTTTTTTGTAGTAGATCAAGAGAGACCAAAACCTGACCTGAGTTACAAGAAACAAGACAGCGATGGCTGTAAAGGGAGTGAGCAGGCGCAGCTGAGCCCAGGCGCTCCTTCCTCTCCCGCGTCCAATGTGTGTGCTTCACAGAAAGACAGAAATAACAAATGCATACAATGCAACTGCTAGAATTACAAAACTCATTCATCCAAGGGGGCTGGAAGGCAGAAAGGACAGACAGGAGGGTGAATGGCACAGGGGGGGAAACAAAGTACTCAAATCAGTCCAGGCACAGGGGCTGGCAAATGCTAGAAAACAGCTACAGAAAAACCTGTTGTTCATTCAGATGATGGTTCATACTCATGATGGTATTAAAAATCCACACACTGGTGTCAGGAAGATTCTGCTTTATGTGCACTCAAGACAACAAAAGTTCCAGTTCTTAAAAGAGAAGGGAATATGCAGAGGACCCTTGGCAGAATGGGCCCAGCCTTCCCTGGCCAGGGAAGAACAGAGGAAAGAGCCGCCACGGCCTCCTCTGATCCCACCCATCGCTCTGGACAGCAGCGACTCAGGGACCTGCAGCAGCCTTCAGTTTGGCAGGAGGCGGATGCAGTGAGGGGACTTCTCTGCAGAGGGGGAGCTGCTCAGCGAAGACTGCCGGTAGACTGTCTCACGGAAGAGCCTGCTGCTTAGGAAGACCACCAAGGAGAAAAGGCACAACTGGAAAAGCTTTTCCACGAGTCTTTGCTTCATTGGTGCTGATGATGAATAAAGGAAAGAGGATAGAGAAGAGCCAGCCACTGATAATATACGAGGACTGCCTTGCTGTGAGGAAAGCCAAGGGCAGACCAAATCCAAAGTAGCAAGGCCAGTGCCTTTCTATGTTTGATAAGTGCTTATGCATTTCAATTCCTTTATTGAACCAACAATACTCGAAGCAAAACAGAGTAGAGAAGGGTCGTATGCAGCAGACTGATGAGCTGACCAACGAGGTGGATGGGAAAGAGATGCACAAACATTCCCTGGATAAGGAAAGGAGCGAAAGGTTGAAGAGCATGTCAGTTATTATTTTGCTAACACTGGGGAATGGCTGAGGTTTTCTCCCTGACACCTCAAATGCCAGGTCAGCTATGTCTCGGAACCAAATGGCACTGACAATTTTGCTAAACATGAACAGGAGGAGCACCCAAAGCATGCTGAAAACCGACGTGAGGAAGAATTCTAGCCAAGACCAAATATCTCCATGTAGAGATGGATCACCAGTAATCCGGGCTGTTACTGACTGAAGCACAGGAAAAAATACTCGATAAAACAAAAGGAGACTTAACCAGAATACTCCACCATTCCAAGCACAGCAGTGAAAACTTCTTCTAACAATGCATGACTCACTCTCTTGCTTCTTCCGCTCTATACTCCAGGTCCTCCTCTGAGCCAAGATACTGCCAGGCCTTCTTCGACACTGCTCCTCTCTCTTCTGCTGGATCCGAGCATCTATCTTGATATGGTACAAATGCCCCAGATGGAGTCTTTGATTCGCCTGTCGAGGTCCTGAAGAAAAGTTTTGACACTATTTGCCATCTCTTCACCACCCAGACGTCTTATCAACTACACAGAGAGAGACATATTCCCAATCACTCATCATGAAGGACCCACAGCACCTTTGCCCACCAGAACCCGGTGGGCTCCTATGCCCAGAAGCCCACTCTGGGGGCACACTCCTCAATCCTAAGGCCCTCGGTTCACTCCCTCAAACCTCCTCCCCAAAAGAGGTATACCACAAAGTGATGAGTCCTGTGGAATAGACAAAGTAGGGCAGGAGGGCAGGGTGAAAAGGTTATAGTTCTAGGAGTGAGAGTGACGTAGCTATGCTAAAAGATGGGGCCTGGGGATGTAGCGCAACAGCAGAGTCCTTGCCTGCCATGCAGGGTGTCCTGGGTTTTACCCCCAGCACCGCAACAAAGAAAAGAACTTGAGGCCTTGAGATGAGAGCTGAGCCCAGGATAGCTGGGCAAGGGCTTCTGAGGAGGGCCTGAGCAGGAGCCCTACAGCAGGGCTTTGCCTGCTATGGCTCAGGGACAGTGCGCAGGCCAGCACAGCCCAGGCAGAGATGAGGGAGAGGAGACAGGTCACATCCCGGGCTCTCAGGTGACTGAGGAGCTGGCAGGGTGAGATGAGGGCCCCGCAGCAGGGTTTCAGCAATAGGCCCACTCTGGCTACTGAGAGCTGGAAATCTAAAAGTAGCAGGCAGGGAGCAGGGGGGAAGTGGGGATTCTCAGCTGCCTGCCATACAGCAGTGGCAATGACAAGAGGACAGACCTTGGCAGGCTGAAAGGACCGGGGTCCTACTTCCTCCCTGCTGGGAACTGACTTCAGCTCCCAGTTCCAGCCATGTCTGGCTGGCCTCAAGATACACACACCAAGGTGAGAGCCCCCGGGGGGCACAACCGCTCTGCCCTGGTGGCGGATCAGAAAGAAGGGCAGAGCCGCAGAGGACCTAGTCCTCCCCAGGCCATGGCTCTGGTCTTCCAAGCAGACCCCTACTCCAAAGTGCAGGTCAGCTAAGAGCACAACAGTGAACTAATCCACAGTTCAACACCCTCCACCCAATCATTTTCCAAAAGCCCCACCTCTGTGTGCATGTGAATTTGGGGGAGGGGTCTTACCTCTAAACCATAACCAGCCCTACCAAAAATCCTGCCAGACTGGGCAAGAAGGGAAGATGAAGAAAAGTTGAAAGAGCCCTACGTTTTGTCTGGGCACAAAGGAAGATCAGTCAGTCCCTCTGGGAGGCATCAAATGTGTAGTCTCTGGCACACTTTTTCACAGAGCTGTTCAGCAGCCCAAGGATGAATGTGGGGTGTGTGTGATGGGGTCCCACTGACTCTTCCGGTTTCTCTACTGAACTCCAAAGCTCTAAGGAGGCTGGGGAGGTCTGGAAACACCAAGTCCTGCTTTAAGTCAAGCAACCAAGCCAGTTCCTCACTCAGTTACTCTTCTCTCGTTGCTGGGAAAATACCTGACACCCAAACTGAAGGAAAGATTTATTTAGCTCATAGTGGAGGCTTCAGTCCATACTCAGCTGGCTCCAAGGCAGAGAGGCACATGGCAGAGAGAAACCTGCCACGGTGGTGGCAAAGAGCAGAGAGCAAAGGGCAGCCCAGCCATATGCCCCAGGCTTGGTGTAGCACTATACCCATGATCCCAGTGGGTCAGGAGTTAATCACAAACTCTAGAAGTCTTCCCCATGGGGCTTTGTGGGGACAGCCAGACACAAGCCATTACACTCATCAACTCACTTTGTAGATAAACTCTGGCCATCTCTCCACATGGGTAGGTGGACCTGACACTCTTTATAGAATGACTGGGATCTCCTGTTCAATCCTTCTGTAGAATATAAAACACTTTTGTAAAATAAAAAATTACATACTAGTTGTCATAGTCATGTTCAAATGCTATACAACTTTCTCAACACTTCCTGGTTTGAGTTGTTAGCAAACCCTCTGTGGACTGGTACAGACAATACTTCGGTACTGGTCAATCGGAATTTTATTAATTGTCGCTCCAGGATTAGTGTGTACATTGTGTGATGGTCATTCTCTGAGAGAATGCTGCTTCTAGCAGTTTCCAGGTAAAAATCATGACCTCCTCTCCTCTGATGTCTTAGGGTAAGGAAATTCTTAGGGTGTGGAAATTCACATGTTCCACACTGGTTATATATCTTCACCCTGGCAAGGAAGCCAAGGCCAAGTTGGAATGGAAAGTAACGTAATGACATTCAGGAGACCCATGGTACTGCCACAGCCTTGGTAGACTTTGTCTAGAGCCAATAGTGGAGGCTTGGGGAGGAGCAAACAGAAGTTGTAGCTTATGGCTTAAGTCTCTCTTTTTTTTTTTTTTTTTTCCTGAACTGGGGATTGAACTCAGGACCTTGGGCTTGCCAGGCAAGTGCTTATTTTACTGAGCTATCTCCTTGGCTTTAAGTCTCTTGAGTTTATTGGGCTGAGGAGGTAGCTCAGTAGAATAAGTACTTGCTTGGCAAGCACAAGGGCCTGAATTCAATCCCCAGTCCTGCAAAAAAAAAAAAAAAGAATATTATTATTTATTTTTCCAGAGACAGGGTCCCACTAAGTTGCTCAAGCTGGGCTTGAACTTATGATCCTCCTGCCTCAGCTTCCTAGTGTGTACAGGTGTGCACCACTCTGCCCAGCCAGATCACTTGAGATCTGAGGTAGGGTTGGGGAGGTAAGAGAGATGCACAGGCTGGCTTGCAGAGTGTGCTTTTTGAGTACAGACACCAGATTCCTTATGATGGTCTTTATGACTTCAGAAGAATGGTTCTGTTTTGTTGAAAAGTTCTCCATCTAATTCCTCCATGAACACAGCAGGCATCTCCTCCCAGTGAGGTCTCTCAGCTCTCTGTAGTCCTACGGTATCTCAGTACCTCAGACCCAATGCCATAAAACCAAAGAAAGTGTCAATCAGAGCTAGAGTTACACAGAGTACGGATTTATTGGGGACTACCAGAAGCATGGTCAAGGGTGGTAGTGAGATCAGGGCCCTGCAATCTGGGTCAAAGGGAAGGCCTTCTACAGTTAAGGGGTGAGGACAAAAGTGACTCTCAAGCTGAAAAGCAACTGGTTTGTCTCAAGCTAACATCAAAGACCTCAGGCGCATTCCTGGCATCAAGCAGCAGTGATAAAGCTGGGAAGCTCCACACACCATTCATAGGGCTTATTTGTGGTATGCTGGGAAACAGCTCAGGGGAAAAAAGGCCAGGGTTACTCAGGAATAATCCTGGCAACCACAGATCAAGATGGCCGCCATCATGTCAAGCTAGAGCCCTACACTGGGCACTGATAAGCCTGCTAGTGCAGCTCCACCTTTTATGGCTTTATAGAAGTCCTAGAACATCATCAGTTTCTCCTAGACCAGTGGTGCCAAACCTGTAATAACCATGCCACAGCCAGCTGTTGCATGGAAAGTTCTGAAGGGTTTATCATCACCGTCCTAGACTTTCCTACCGAGCATGTGTACAACTTCCACCCCGTGCCCAGTCCTCAGACTCACGCATGACCTGTCAGTCATCACCTGTAGAGCTTCCTTAGCCTGGGGGATCAGCTTGAGGCGAAACTGGGGAATCACCAGGGGTGGGATGCTAAGGGAACAGGCACAAGCCTGTGGCTAGGATGGGGGAGTAGTGGATAACTGAGGATGACCAGTCAGGGAGTACAAGGTACATGGTGGGCGAAAGATAGCTCCTCACCCTCTGATTGAAGTTTATTCCTGGTTGGAACTGGCTTAGTCACCAAAGGCCAGTAAAGTCTACATCCCACTTACGCGTACATGTATCATTGGGTCATCCTCTCCTTCCAAACCCCTTACCCTAAGCCCCTGCTCTATGCACTGGGGTCAGGCTAGCTGTCGCTCCTCGGGTTCTGAAGCCTAGTACAGGGCTGGATAAATAGCTCAGCAGATTAAAGCACCTGCAAGGGAGAGGCGGTGTTCAATCCCCAGGCCTACCAGGCCAGCCCTGCCCCTGAGGCGCGAAGAGACTGCTATTGAGACTGGGTGTGGTGGGGGGTGCCTATAATCCCAGCAGGAGAATCACTACACCCTGTAGAACCTTCCCTAAAACACACACACACACACACACACACACACACACACACACACAAATGAAGTCTAGTACAGCAGGTCACCCACGCCTGCACCTTTTCAACCCCAGGTCACTGGCATTCCAACACCTGAAAGTACACTGACCCATCAGAGCACTACTGTTCTCCAGGTCAGGAGGCCGGGAAGCTACAGTCTGGTGGCAGTTTCAACAAGCACTGCGCTTCTCATCAGGGTTTCACCTACCTTTTACTGTCATAAACTGTTAAGCACAATTTCAGACATTTGCTGTCCCGAAAGAGGGAGGAGCAGGGAGTAGTAAATTCCTCTGCCCTTTATCAGAACAGCGTCTTCCGCAGAGAGCTTCAGATTCCCCATTCTGTTTTACTGGGGAGATATCACAGGACTACCACTATGTGGCAACAAGATAAAAAAAACCACATTTGTAGCCTCTAGGGTAGACGTAAGCAAAGGACAGGAATGCAGATTTTGTTGGTAAACCAACTGCTATACAACATCTTTATTTGTATTTTGTTAAGTTGAATAAAACTTATTTTATTTTTACGTATTTGGTGCAGGGTCTCACTATGCAACTCGGACTCATGGTGATTCCTTCTATCTCAACCTCCCCAGTGCTGGGATTACAGGTGTGCACCACCAGGCCCGAATTCTGGCCAGCTCAGTGAACCCCACATGGGTCCAGCGCAGCATGTGATGCTAGGGATTGAACCTGGTCCTTGCACTTGACTAAGCAGACCCTTAGTCCACTGAGCTATTTGCTGGCTCTGAATAAAACATTTTGATTCTTAAAATATAGGGGTCACAAGTCCAATTCCTGGGTTAAAAAAAAAGTCAAGTCCTTCCATAATTTTTTACTCCAGTGTAAAAGGGGTGGTCTTGCCATCTGGAGAGTGTGTTCATTCCTACAGGAAATCAGTTGTGGAGATCCCAGTGGGTCTCAAGACTGAGCCACCCAGCAAGCCTGCTGAGGCCAACCTATTGCTCTGCTGCCCAGAAAAGAGGAAACTGACAGAAGAGGGGAAGACAAAGAGGAAAAGGAAAATGAAGACAGAGTTGGGCTGGGCGTGGGGAGGCATGCCCATAATCCCAGCACTCAGGAGGCCAGGCAAACTCACTGCTAATTGGAGGTCAAGCCGGGATACATAGTGAGTTCAAGGCCAGTCTGAACTACAGAGTGAGACTGTCTCAGAAAAACTAAAAAGAAAAAAAAGACATATAGTTAATATAGATCATATGATCTTAAAGAAAAAATAACCTTTGATGAGTGACTTAAAAAGTTAAACACTCAGAAATCCACAGTCATCGGTGCCTGCTTAGGCAAGATTAGGCAAGCACAGGGACCACAGTTGGATCCCTGGTACCACATGCTCGCCATCCCTGCTCCCAAAGCAGGCTGAGTCTGCCCCCACAAAAAATTCATATGATTTAGGTGACATAGTTCTCCACCTTAAGAAAAATTATCCAAATTCACTGCACTTGCAACAACTTACCTAATATACATCATAAACAACTGAAAAATCTAAAAGAATGTTTTCTAATATGAAACTAAATCATTTGATATTTTATATATACTTTTTTTTTTTTGTCTTTTTTTTTTTTTTTTTTCTTATGTAGTTTCTGTTTTATTTTTTTTTTTTCTTTTTTCCCTTTTTCTTTTTTGTCTTTTTGAGACAGGGTCTCTCTATGCAGTTCAGGCTGGCCTTAAGCTCACTTTGTAGCTCAGGCTGGTCTCAAACTCACAACAATCCTCCTGCTTCAGCCTCCTGAGTGCTGGGATTACAGGCATGTGCCATATATATACTTCCTAAAAAATGGAATCCAAAGAAATTCACATGAACATGAAAACAAGATCAGAAGGATCGATCTGATTAATCTGCCCTCACTGTAAATGGAAAATTATAATTTCCTGCAGGTTCACTCATCTGGCAACAGCTACTGCTGATGGAACGAATGTGGGATGCTTGATCAAAGCTGTCGCCTTGAGGGCCGGGGAGATGGCTCAGTAGAATAAGCACTTGCCTGGCAAGTGCAAAGTCCTGAGTTCAATTCTTTGTACTGAAGAAAAAAAAAAAAAAGCCTGTTGCCTTGAAATACACTTTAGGACATAGGACAACACTGATTTAAAAGTAGCTAAGATTTTCAAATATTTAAAAAACCAAACATAAGACAGCTTGCTTGATTTCTCAGGAATGTTTCTCATTCATGTTCCTTTAAGAGAGACATGAAGGGCTTGCAAGATAGCTCAGCAGTCTGAAGCATGATCCCCAGCACCGTAGGCTGCACCAGCCCCTCCCCTCCAGGGTGGCCTGAGATGGCCATTAAAAAAAAAAAAAGAAAGAGACATGAAATCTTTCTTGACCGCCCAGGTACAGGGAGCAGCACAGCCCCGAGCCATCCAGTGCACACACCCATGCTATCTTTCTTCTACGGGCACAAATTTGCAAGACAAAAGTAAAAAAAAAAAAGTCTTTTATTTTTAACAAAAGGACAGCACAGTTTCTTCCAAAGCACAGTCCTGGTTAGTCTCTGTGCTTGGTCCCAAGTCAGCTGCTGCGTTATTTTCCCAGAATTTTCTTTTCAATGTGCTGATTGTCTTCAGGCAAAAACAATGCACTCAGGATTTCTGCAATGTGCATTTTATTCATTTTTATACGCCCGCACCCACCTTGCCCCACTGTTACGGCATTTCTACTGACATCACTCATGTGCTGCAATGCCCATGCTCCCTTTACCTGCCCTCTGCCCGTAAGCTCTATTTACAATTAAGAATTTGTACACGGCACAGATAACTTGGCTCTTGGGCTGTGACGAAATCAAACAGTTCTCAAAATGATGACACAGAGACTGGGCATGTTGGCACATGCCTGTAATCCTAGGAGGCTGTAAACAAGAGGATCGCCGGGCGTGGTGGCGCAGGCCTGTAATCCCAGCACTAGGGAGGCTGAGGCAGGAGGATTGTTGTGAGTTCGAGACCAGCCTGAGCTACAAAGTGAGCTTAAGGCCAGCCTGAACTGCATAGTGAGACCCTGTCTCAAAAAGACAAAAAAAAAAAAAAAAAAAAAAAAAAAAAAAAAGACAAAAAAAAAAAAAAAAACATAAAAAACAAATAAACCCTTACCAAAAAAAAAAAAAAAAAAAAAAAAAAAAAAAAAAAAAAAAAAAAAAAAAAAAAAAAAAAAAAAAAAATATATATATATATATATATATAATGATGACACATTAGACCAGGAGTGGTAGTATACTACGGAGGCTAAAAACAGAGACACTGAGAGTCCCAGCTGTGTAGTGAGACCCTGTACCAAATACATATTTTTTTAAAAAGATGAAACATTTTTCTCCAGCTTTTGGGAAATAACTGTATGTTAACTTACCTACCCAGAAGAAGTATCTTAGACAACACACAATACCCAAGGCTTTTGCAGTAGGGATGAGGTACACTTCTTAGTGCAGTAAAAGACAGCGTAAGCTAGAAACTAAAGAGTATTTTTTTTTTTTTTTTGTCTTTTTGAGACAGGGTCTCACTATGCAGTTCAGGCTGGCCTTAAACTCACTTTGTAGCTCAGGCTGGTCTCGAACTCACAACAATCCTCCTGCCTCAGCCTCCCGAGTGCTGGGATTACAGGCATGCACCACCACGCCCGGCTTAAAGAGTATTTAAAATACAAACAAAACCACACATACTAATCATACAACAGATTGACTCACAATTTTTTCAAAGTTGGCTTGCAGTGGGGCTTATTTTAAATGAGTCAGGAAAAAAAAATAAAACATATGTATGTGTGTGTCATGATAAAAGATACATACTAAAACATGTCATCTATAGTCCTTCAATAAGGTGATATATATATATATATATAATATTTTTTTCAGACAGGGTGTCACTAGGCAGTTCAGGCTGGCCTTGAGCTCCCTTTGTAGTCTAGGCTGGTCTCGAACTCACAATGATCCTCCTGCCTCAGCCTCCTGAGTGCCAGGATTTCAGATGTGCACCACCACCACATCCAGCTAAATGTGTGGATGCTTCTTATGTTGCTTTCTCACAGGAAGTTCATAATGTTGAGAAAAAGATTACCAGAGGAATGATCTGTCTCCATTTATTGAGGTTAACAACTGCTTTCAATATTCAAATGTCAAGATGTTGGAAGAAAGAAATACATTTTTAGGGCTGGCCGGATAGCTCTGAGGATTAAAGCGCCTGCTTGGGCAGATGCAAGGGCAGGGGTTTGATCGCTACTGTGCTGTGCTGGCCCTGCCCCCAGATGCACTGAGATGGACAGTGCGACTGGGCGTGGTGCAGTGCACTTGTGATCCCAGTGCTTGGGAGGCTAAATATTGGGGGTGCGCTACAAGTGTGATCTGTGTAGCGAGACCTTGTAGACCCTGTACTAAATATACATGAAAAGAAATATGTAAATTTAAAAAATACATTTTATAATTAATTAAGTATGTGGCACTCTATAGTACTTGCTTACTCAGAAGTCACAGGGCGTTCGAGGTAGCGGTCTAAAGCACCTGCCTAGGCAAGCATGCAGGGACCACGGTTCGACCACAGGCACCACATGCCACACCAGCCCTGCCCCCAGGTGGGCTGAGCTGGCCACCAACAAAGTCACAAATCATGTGATTCTTTCGTACCTCCAAGTATTCCTTCCTTCAGTGTGACTCGGTGGCAGAGTATTGACCTTGCACGTGCAAAGTTCTGTATTCCAAGCCTCACCACACCGGCAACACTGTGACCAAAATCACAGTGTATCTCACAATGGAGACCTATCTATTAGCTAGCAGAGTGGTTTTCCTTCCGTGCCCTTCCCAAGGAGAACATAACACTGAAGACACACTTCTGCAGCTCTGGAATACAGAATGCTTTACCATCAGTGCAAGCCTTTTTTTTTTTTTTTTGGATGGAACCGGGGATTGAACTCAGGCCCTTGCGCTTGCCAGGGAAGCACTTATTCCACTGAACTATCTCCCTGGCACTTAATGCAAGCCTTTTCATGTATTTCACTTGGTGTAACCAGATTGTCCTATATATATATTTCCTATAATCACCTTTGAAATGAATCACAAAACATTTGGTTATTGAGTTTTTTTGTTGTTGTTTCGATACAGATTCTTCTGCATAATCAACTCTCCTGCCTCAGCGTCCCAAATGCTGGGATGGCAGCCATGCCCAACAGGCCCAGCTTATGGTTTGGAGAAGTAATTTTCTGAAAAGGTACCAAAGGAGCTGTGTATGTGGCAGCCGGGGCTGTCCTCCCCACAGCCACCCTGCATCCCCAGCAGTGCTTTCTCTTGCTTCTCCCTCCCACTCAGCCCAAGCTTGTGCTGCATAGCCCATTTCTCCGGCACACCTCACTTTTATTTTTTCAAATAAACTTTGCCACCCTTAAAAAAGAATAATAGTTGTATTACTTCTTAAAAACCTTTCCATACATTTTGCATTACAACTTTTTTTCATTTTTAAAAGTGATAACCTTTTTTGTTTGGGGGCAACTTTTTCTCCAGGAAGACTCAAGGACGCTGTACCAGTCTGCTCTTACTTCCCTCCTGCTCGCTGAGTTTGAAGTGCGTGTAGGCGAGAATGCCGAACAACGTACACACAATGCCCAGGCCCTGATTCACTGACAGCGGGTCCTTGAATAACACATATCCGCCACACAGAGTGATGCAGAACTTGAAGTGTCCAAACATGTTATAGCTGGGTTTTCAGATAAGGATGCAGATGGCGACAGGTGACGTAGGAGGTCCACACGCACGCACACATGCAGGCAATGCACACAGGAACACATACAAGCGCACGCATGGGCTTGAGCAAAGCCCCTCTGTGGCTAGAGAATCTCATGAAATAGCCTAGAAGGCAGCTGCCCATCTAACGAACAGGAAGGTTAGTGAAGTCCCGGGTCAGTCCTACCTTCTTCCAATAGGTTTTAGCAATTTAACACCCCCTCCAGGGGGTTGGGGTGTGGCCCTGATCACAGCGAAATGGGCCCTGTGTGGGACATGGCCCACACCGTTTCCCTGGGCACCACGTTCACACCACTGCACACGTACCCTCTCCATGGTCCACTTGTGGAGGCTCAGGGACTTCAGCTTGCTACAGACCATGGAAGGCAGAGTGGGAGGTCCAAGCATAGGTGGCCTGTTGAACTCCAAATGAGCTACCCTAGAGCTGAGGATTTAGCTAAGTGGCACCGCACCCACCTGGCAAGCATTAGGTCTTAAGTCTGATTCCCAGTACCCCAACATCACCAAAATAACCCCAAAGCCTCTGCTCTAATCTAGTATACAGCCAATGACTTCCTTCTACATTAAAGTTTTCCCACACCATCTTTTAAAAAATTTTTATTTTATATTATGTATCTGGTATAGGGTCTCACTACGCAGCTTGGACTTGTACTGACCCTTTTGTCTCAGCCTCCCCAGCACTGAGATTCCAGGCACGTGCCACCAGGCCCAGTCTTGGTGGCTGGCCTGGCAATGCCAAGGGATGGGTCCTTATGCTTGCTTAGGCAGGCACTTAGACCACTGAGCTATCTGTGTAGCCTCCCACATCCTTAATATTAAAAGCACGCACACAAACACACCCTTCATTCAAAATTATTAGCTTGCCACATTTTAAGTATAATTTTTAAATATTACTACATCAATAGCAGTATTCATGGGCAGTAACATCTGCTAGGTGCTTATTCTTTTTCTTTTCCTTTTTTTGCAGTGCTGGGGATGGAACCCAATGCCTCCCACGTGCTAGTAGTTGTGAAGCAACCCCTGTCCCCTTCTGCTGCCATCGGTGACACCCTGGTAGTCCCACAGCCTGCTCGGGGCCACGGGAAGCAAGCGGCTGAGCAGCCGACCTGGACCGTGGGACTCGAGGCTCAGGCTCTTGCCTCTGCTTTGAGAACAGGCACAGCAACTGCTGTGTAGCTTCTGCTGGGCGGGGTCAGTACCCAGAACCGCGTGGCCCAGCTCACAGGCTATCTATGTCTGCCAGGGGTGATTTCCTGAGATGAGATTTTTTCCTAAGGATGCTTATATAATCACGCTAAAACGAGCTTTGTTCTTTTTTCTTTTTTTCATTTTGGGCGGAACCAGGGACTGAACTCAAGCCATTGTTCTTGCCAGGGAAGCATTTATTCTACTGACTCATCTTCCTGGCCCTAGTTTCATTCTTCATTATACACTATCTTCAAGTGTACAGGCACTAACACTTTAGCTTTAAATTTCTGCACTCTGTATTCTTTTTAAAGAAGTTTGTGATCTGTTAAAGACTATTATTAATACTAAAGGAGAGGCAAATTTAAAGACTCTTGAGCCAGGGAGATAGCTCAGTAGAATAAGCACCTGCTGGCAAGCACAGGGTCCTGAGTTCAATCCCTGGTACTGAAAAAAAGAAAAAAATTAAAGACTCTTCGGTGACTTTCTTTACATTAAAAAAAAAAAAAAAAAAAAAAAAAAAGAGCAGCCTGGCATGGTGGTGTATGCTTATAATACCAGCATTTGGGAGGTTGAGGCAGGATTACAAGCTCAAAGCCAGTCTGAACTACACAAGGAAGGACACCTTGTCTCAAATAAACAAACAAAACTCCAATAGTGTATGGTTTGTGTCTGGATGTCCCCCTAAAGCCTCACGCAGTCATGGGGTGAGCTTCTAAAGTTTTCAATTTTTTTTTTTTTTTGGCAGAACTGGGGATTGAACTCAGGCCCTTGTGCTGGCCAGGGAAGCGCTTATTCTACTGAGCCATCTCCCCCACCCTAAAGTTTTCGATTGACTCATGTGCCAATGCTGGGATTATGGGTGTGAGTGCCACACTCACCCTGGGGTAGGTAATCTGCAGTTCAACACACGAGAGGGAAAGAGACTGCGCTGCCCCAGCCACCCAGACGCAGACGGTGGCACACGCCTGTAACACTGGCACTGGGACAGGGGGCTGAAAACAAGAGGACCACTACAAGTCCAAGCTGTACAGTGAGACCTTGAACCAAATACGTTAAAAAAAATCCAAAAAGCCAGAGAGACCTATATTGGGCTTCCCCCTTGTGCCATTGCTTTTGCTGTTTTCTGCCTCCATGAGCTGTTCCCCTTCGTCATGTGCCACCCTCCTTGGAACCCACCAAGTATGGACTGAAACCTCCACAAACTGTGCGCTAAATAAGGCTTTCCTTCCTTAATTCTGGGCATCAGGTATTTTGCCCCAGCAATGAGAGAAAAGTAACCAAGACAAATGGCTTCATTCACTCTGGGTCACTGTTGCCTCTCAGTCAGCTCCTGGCCCCCTCTGCTCATCCTGCTCCATCCACATGGCTTTGATCCTTTGGCCCCTCAACTGCTGCTACCTCTGCCTAGAATGTTCTTTACTTCCAATCTGCAACAAACAACCCATTCGCTTCAGTCCCCACTAAGAGCTCACCTTCCTGGTCAGGTCTGAGAATCCTACCCAAAACATCTGCTTCATTCTGTCTCCCTGGCAAGCACACTACCAATACTATATGTGTCTGTCTTTTTTTCTTGTGTAAAGTCTATATTCTTCATTAGAATTTAAGTCTGCAAAGGTGAAGATTATCATAACTATTTGGCTCACTACTGTGCCTCCACAGGCTAAGAGCATGCTGGGCAGAGGGAACTCATGAATAATTGTAGAGTTGGGACACGGTCAGTCTAGGCACATTCTTGGATGCCTTGATTGGGCATGATGCGCAGCGAAGTTCTGGACTGTACTGCATGCATTTCACGCTGGACAATGTGCTTACCAACTGTGTGGCCTTAAATGCATTATTTCATCTATTTTTCCTATGTAAAAAATAAAATGATGCCGGGCGTGGTGGCGCATGCCTGTAATCCCAGCACTAGGGAGGCTGAGGCAGGAGGATTGTTGTGAGTTCGAGACCAGCCTGAGCTACAAAGTGAGCTTATGGCCAGCCTGAACTGCACAGTGAGACCCTGTCTCAAAAAAGACAAAAAAAAAAAAAAAAAAAAAAAAAAAAAAAAAAAAAAAAAAAAAAAAAAAAA
>PVKA01039865.1:0-19171 GCA_004027165.1 Ctenomys sociabilis
TGACTCAATTGATTTTACTTGTTGTATGTTTCCTTTTGTATTTCTGCTTTTCGCTTGTTATACTAGGGAGACTATATGATATTTACACATGTGTGTCTGGTTTATTTCACTTATGAGTATATGTTCAAGTGGCATCCACTTCAGTATAAATGCTTCAAACTTATCATTCTTAATAGCTGAGTAATACTCCATTATATAGCAATACCACATCTTTTTCAACCATTCCTCATGTGATGGACATTTTGGTTGTTTCCAAGATTTTTCTGTCACACACTGTGCTGCTATAAACATAGGTACACATATATCTCTATGATACAATGTATCCAGATCCTTTGGGAAAATTCCCAGTAGGGGGAAAGCCGGCTTGAATGGGATTTCTAGTCATACTGTTTTGAGGAGTCTCCACACTGACCTCCACAATGGTTGTACCAGTCTACATTCCATTCTATAGTGTGCCTGGGGAGAGTCACATGGAGAGAAAACTTTCTCTCAAGTTCTCACAGAGAGCAAACTGGGCAAGCATTGGCTGTGATTCATCCACATGGATAACACAGACAAAGGATCTACAGAATAATGTACAGGACTACAAGATAAACCTTGAAGGGACTTTACTGACCTCATAAGAAATATAAAGTACATGTGTTGGTATATAAGTCTTGCTCTATCTAGGTCTTAACCATCCAGCAGAAAAGTATAAAAATGAAGTATACATTGCGGGGCCATAATATTAAGCTGAGCTGTAAATGACTATGGTCAACAACTTCTTTGAATAACTCACTATTGTTGTGGAATGCTGGGCTGTGTTGGATTGTGGTGTCGAGTTCAAGCACCTAAGTTAGTTGAATGACAATGGAGTGCCCATCTTTGCCAGGTGTAGACAAAGGAAGGGGTATAGAAAGAAAAAAATCATGATGTGTGTGTATAGACAGTACAGTTGGGATAGATAACACTGTGCTTCTACATAATCCTACGAGAGGCAAGATTTGCATTGATGGTGGTTGGACACGATATTATGTTGGCTTCTAGTACTATGGTCATCCACTAGGAAATATTGAATTTTTTATATAATTCAGGTATAAAAAATAAGATAATAAACAGCTACACTCTTAATTTACTGATAAGAGACATCTGCTATAATAATGTCTGTAAGTATAATATCATGTATGCACTTTGTACGATACCAAAACATTATGAAAACAGTTTGCAATGTATTAATTTATCGAATCTGTCTTGTTAAGGTGTCTTAAAACTGTCTGATTGATATTTGTACTTCAATAAAATAAAAAATTAGTTAAAAAAACAGGGGAGAGAGAGACAGAGAGACAGAGAGAGAGATAGAGACAGAGACAGAGAGAGAGAGAGAGAGAGAGAGAGAGAGAGAGAGAGAGAGAGACTGAGACTGGGGTCCCACAGTCTCTTCCTTTTAGGGACTTTCCTCCAGTGAGCCAAGGACTTTCCTATAGGCTCACATCTTAGATGTCTACAAGATTTCCCAATATCACCACCCTAAGGATCAAGCAATCTTTTGGAATTAGACACACAAGTGACACTCATACAGAGCACATTTGGGAAAAGCATTTTCCAATGTAAGAGAACATGGGTAGTTCCTAAAATGGGAATGAATTTAGTGAGTTATCATTGGCATAGTTCTTGTGTGCATGATTCTCTATGTCTGTATGAATGAGAATAAGCACATATTTTCCCAAACATGTTATCTCTCTAAGCTTCTCGGAATTCTTTTTAACTAAGGCTCAAACCTATCTTCATCATTAATTTTTCAGAGCTACAGTGCACAGTTCTACAAATTCAAATGGCTGCAAATAAGAACAATTTATTCTTTCAAGGTTCTGTTGACTATTATTTTATTGAGGATTTTTGCATCTACGTTCATAAGGAAGATTTACCTGTAGATCTCTTTTCTGGTTGGGTCTTTATCTAATTTTTATATCAGGGTAATACTCTGCCTTCAGAAATGAGTTAGAGAGAATTGCTCCCTTTTGGCCAAAAAGTTTGACATTGAACTGTGATTGGCAGGGTTAGGGCATTTCTGAAGGATGTACAGGGAAATATATTCCATGGGTTTATCTTATCTTCTGGTATTTGCTAGAAAGTCTTGATATTCTATAGATTGTAGACATATCACAGGATCACATGATTTTTCTCTCTGTGAGTCTTTATCTCTTCCATTCTAAGAGCACCTGCCATACCGATCAGGATCCATTCCATTTCAGGTTGACCCCATGTGCATTTAGTTACATCTGCAAAGATTTATTCCAAGTAAGGCCATATTTACAGCTCCCATGAGTCAGAACTTCAACACATCTTTTTAGGGTACACAACTGGACTCATAAAAGAGACTTTGAGTCAGATGTGGCAGCACTTTGGTGGCTGAGGCAGTGGGGTTGTGGGAAAGAAAGAAAAGAAGAAAGAAAGAAAGAAAGAAAGAAAGAAAGAAAGAAAGAAAGAAAGAAAGAAAGAAAGAAAGAAAGAAAGAAAGAAAGAAAGATTTTCATAGAGATATAGGAAAAAGAAGGAGGAGGAAGGGGGGAGGAGGAGAGAGGGAAAGGAAGAAGAGGAGAAAAGAAGAAAGAAAATGAAACACTTTGACATTATCTCAGGAAAATATCTTAATGGACATCTGAAACCACTTTGATCGCAGGAGGCCCATGCCCTCTTACTCGCGGACATACATTCCAGATTTTGCTTACCAAAGATAAAAACCACGACTTCATCTTCAGTGTGCAAGTTGCAAATGCCTTGGTTCCCTGTGGACATTTTTCTATTCCTGTATTGGCTTATGTAATTTTTGATGTTTAAAGTGGTAGGTTTAATTTGTTGGAAGAAAATAACTTCATAAATATCTTTAAATCTAATTATTAATGGCAACAATTAATACTACTTTGGGTGGCAGCCATCGTCCTTTAAGAAGTTTCAAATAATTTACCAGTACATGTTTATTATTAGCAGCAGTATTAAAATAGGTAGTTCCTTTATTATCTTCACTGTTTTTCTACTCTTATATTTGAAGGTTATTCTAAAGTAATACTAACCATGTGTTAAGCATTATATTACCAAGTGTTTTGGGTGCTGATTCAAATCCTCCAATAATTCATGAGGTAGATGTCTTTATTATTCTTACTTCATGTAAGGGGAAACTGAAGGTAGGAGTGGCTCTAAATCTCACAGAGTCACAGGGTTGGCGGGGTGATGGAAATGCAAGTCCAACCTAGCTGGCCTAGCTGTCCAACCCACAGGTGCACCATGAACTAAAGCTGAGGTTCAGGCAGATCATCTTATTCCAAAAAGGGAATTCTACATACCACCCAATTTGGAGATAGCAGAACTAGGAAAAGGACGCTGATTCTTCTGATTCCCAGTCTAGTGGTTTCTCTTTAGCCTTTTCTTTCTTCAAAGTGAAGCTTCATTGATGTTTGTGGCCTTGTGAAATTTTCCAGCCTGGCTTCTGACTTTGATCACTAAGGGAAGGCCTGTGCTATCCCAATGAAGAAGTCTCGTTAGCAAAGGCTAAATCTCTGGGCTTGCTGGCCCTGCTAGGTGCACATTAGCTTCTGTGAATCTCAGCCTTGGGAATATCTAAGCCATCGTGGGCACAGAGTGCTTAGCTGTGTAAAATACTTTCATGAGCCAATTACACTGCCACGCAGCTGGCCAAGCTGGTCATTGGCTAGTGGAGAAGTACCACCTAGCTGATTTTCGTGAAGTCAGGCTAGATTCTGAGTTTCAGAAGATTGATCTCCTGTACCGTGTCCTTATCTCTTCAAAGCAATTGGTTGGTTGCCTGGAAACATTCTGAGACTGGCATCTAGTGCCAGTCCGGCAGGGGAACTAGATAGCTGAGGACCAGAACAGGGGGAGAATTCTAAAGTATATAATTTATTTTCTTTATTTCTTTGTTTTATCACCATGTGACTGTACTAGCTATTTAAAATGTCTGAAGCTCAGCTTTAGGTTCACGAGAAAATACTAAATATGTTGTACTCAATTACCAGTGTTTTCCATGGACCCAGGATAAGGTTGGGTAAAATACATAGGTTGATATTTGCTACTTTTGGGCACTTGTCATGGGATTCATAATTTATACTCATGAAGAAAAAGCTGCTTATTTCTCTGGGAGATTTCAGGGCAGTTGTCAGTGTTTTATGCATTTCACATTCTTCATCAAAGCTCATTATGGCTGCGTGCGTGTCACAAAATAGGTTTTCACGACTTCTCAGCTGTGAGATGGAGAGATATTGACAGATCTATGTGATCTACTTTATACTAACTTAATTCCCTCTTGATTGTTTTTTCACTGAAAAAGCCAGTAGCATCTTTTGTTGCCCTCGCAGCTCCCCAAGAGGTCCCTCTCCTGCGCTCCCTGATGCCACTGCTTCCACCAACTCTTACAGGAATCAGAGAGCCCTTGTGCAGATCCTTCCCTCCATGTGGACTACAGCCTCCATATGATTTTCCAGACAGGAAAGGAGCACAGGTGTGGAGACTCAGGATGAGCTCATTTCGATGCTCCTGCCTGGGAAACCTGCCCTCAGCAAACACATTTGTTGCTCATACACTTCTGCTGGCTATCTACCCATGTGCCCATCTGTTGAGATGGCAGCATGCCTGATCCTGAGCCCTAAAGCCAGCCCCATTAAGCCTAGGGGCCAATCACCAGCGAGCTGGCTGCAGGAGATTGCACCCTCTAGGGACCCTTCTCCATACCTCCTTTGAGAGGACAGAGACCACAGGCAAGCTTCGGGTTTCAACCTGATTCCTAGCTGCAGGCAT
The DNA here is from genome assembly GCA_004027165.1 of Ctenomys sociabilis. Lineage (NCBI taxonomy): Eukaryota > Metazoa > Chordata > Mammalia > Rodentia > Ctenomyidae > Ctenomys > Ctenomys sociabilis. The sequence goes on from PVKA01039865.1 coordinate 4,789, forward strand.
AGCCCCTGTAAAGAGCCTCAGGTTAGAATGAGAAACACTTGTTTTGTGGAGAATGAGGCCCAGTCTGAGCTGAGACTCTATACTTGTTGGGCAGGAGATGGAGGACTTGAGACCTGTGCTTGAGCAGGGTGGATCCTACTTGTCTGCACTGGGGATAAAGAGGGATGCAAATACAGTTATAGAGACCACATCCACTCCACCAAAAACCTTGTGCACATGAGGATATGTGTGTGTGAGAGAACACTAAATTTATCTGCAGTATCAGTCATTAATAATGCATTTTTTATTTCTTTCCCTTGTTCCAAGATGGACCAGAAGTGACAGATGAAATACCAGATCTCTGTACAATCTGCTAACAACAGAACTTTCCCAACCCTTGCAATGTATTAGACTCCAAAGAGCACCTGGAAGAAGAGAGCAGAAGATTAGCTGGGTTTGGCGCTCATGTGTAACTAACCACATTACAGATATTCAAGCTAAGCCTAGAAGAATAGGTCATAAAGGTTCCCTTACAGGATGACTCATTTGTTAATATAAATTTTGACTGTTTAATATGTATGTTCCAGGAAATATTGTAAACTACCAGGAGATAATACTAAGCAGTATAGACAGGACTCCTGCTTGCACCAAGTGTATCTTCTATCAGGGAACAAGATGAATGAGTACACAGAGGAAACTTCAGGGTTTGATAACTTTTACTATCATTCCCTAGCTGCTGTAGAAAATGACAAAGTAGATGAGACCTGAAAATGCACACAGGAGCGGCCCATTCACCTGTGTTTGCTACAAGTTGGTTCCTGAAGAGACGCCCACCCCTCAGAAGCCTCTGCATGTAAGTATATCTACTCATCTATATACTCCATCTATCTGGACTCAAAGTGAAGTGCTCCTAAAATGCACATTATTTTTTCATGCAAAATCTGCAAATGAAAGACTCCTGCAATCCAGCTTGAGAGATTGTTAGGAACTCAGAGAAAATCCAGGGGAGTGTGTGTGTGTGTGTGTGTGTGTGTGTGTGTATGTGTGTGTGTGTGTGTTTGTTGAGTATTGATCAGATTCCTGTACCTCAGTTATAACACCTGGGCATCTGTTTGCTGTTGTGAAACTGCAAAGAGTTAACTGTGTGCTGCCTCTGCCTCTGGGAAAGCATCATGGCTTCTAGGTTATGGTCCCTAGATATCTACCCTGGAAAGCTACAGAGAATCAGGACGTGGGAAAGTGAACACAGACAGTGTTGTCGTTTGGACTTTTGCAAGGGAAACAATAAAATGCAGGACACTTACTTATAAGATTATTTTATAGTTGATCACCCAAAGAATCATATACAAAGAGTACAGGAAGACTGCCCACACACTAGAGACCAAAAACTTCATCTGAGGGCCTGGACCCCACAATAATGCCCTGCATGAATCTAGCTGAAGACTTAGAGCTCATATTTGTGTCTCACAAGAATCCAACTAAGGCCTACAGCCCATGAAAATGTCTCATGCAGGCCTATTTCATGGATCTGCACTGGGAAGGCCCAATATCAGTGGTGGAAGCTAGAAAGTCTGTGCCAATGGGATGAAGGGTCTGCACTAGCGGGCTGAGGGATCTCAACTAGAGCCAGGAAGTAACACTCAAAGTAAGAACCAGAGCTTCCCCTGAAAAATACCTCAGTCATTCTCAGCAACAGTGAGGTCCCAAGCTCCTCTGAGGATGAGGACAGCTGAGTTCCCATCAGGAAAGCCAACACGACAAGTTTCTCCAGGAGACAGAGCTGTCACCATCTTTCCCCTCCAGCCAGGAAGCGATGTTCAAGATGAGGACTAGAGCTCCCTCAAAGTGAATCAGACTCATTCTCAGTGACAAGCACCTCCTCCTCTGAGAATAGCCAAGTTCACCAGGAAAGCCAGTATAATAAGATCCTCCAGCAAAATAACTCAAGAAAACCAACAGCTCCCAACTGCGTCTCAGCAGCATCTCCAAACAGCTTCCCTAACTAACAGCCCCTTGTGCTGTTGGCAACAAACTTCCAGTGGGCCTTCCACATCCAGCACCACACCAGTTCAGTTCTACTGTGTGTTATAACTTGACCACCAGTTGGCAATCTACCACAGAGAGATTCCTAAATAGGAAGGAGATTATTTTCTATTTTCCCTAGGATTCCACCTGTTGTATAGGTTCCATGATTCCTAGAAAAATTTAAAGCTTTCTGGGGCTAGTTAGGTGGTCATGAATTACAGGGACCTATGGTTTGGACATATGATAGAAATCAGATGGTGGAAATGTCATGTCTAGAATATTGTTTAGATCTGGAGACTACACTCAAGAAAATACAATCTTCCACGGAATGCAGGCAATCTGCTCTCTAGTACATGAGGACCACTCTGACATGCCTAATAGCCAAATATTTTATGAATAGTCTGTTATGTTACTCAATCTATAATGGGTAATCTCCCATTATAGTTAACCTGAATTAAGAAGACAATGCCCAAAAAGAACCTGCTGAGTGCTGGGAGGTGGGCAGAGACAGAGAGACAGAGAGGAGGCTCTGGGATGGGAAGCACTTCCAGGGCTCTAAGAGGAGTACACCTTGAGACCCAGGTGGTCCGCTATGAAAATGGCAGGAACATTCTACTCCATGAAGGTGGGCCCTTGTCTGTCTGTTCTAACACTATGGCATCCATGTCAGTCATGCCAGTACAAAGTCAGTACTCAGTAATATTGGTGGAATGTGTGAGTGAACAGATAGTTGTAACTTTCGCTTCCCTTAAGTGAGATAACTGTGGTAGGAATATTACTGGTGCTGATACCCTTAGTACAGATGAATGGGTAGCTCAGGGGAAGGCAATGAGAAGAAGAACGTTGTATGATGCATGCTGGGCTTTTGCAACAGGGCAGTTTTGGTTGCAGAAGCCCAGCATGAAATCAAATTGCCAAAGGAAGAAGAAACAATTGGCAATGTAGTGAGAGGTTGAATTAGCAGCTTCTTACAAGATTTGTAAATGGACAGTTGGATACTTGCTATCTGGATAAGGATGTTGACAATCAGTATCAAGATTTAACCATGTGCTTTGTTTAGCTGGACTCAGAAAACTAAGGCATAAAACTAGTTCAGGAGTTTATCTTAAGGAGACAGATAAGAATGTGCACAAATGTTTACCTGGTAATTTGTTCATCAAGTAATTTTGGAAATGGCTTAAATATCTACAGATGGGGGCTGGGGAGCTCAATAGAATAAACACTTTCCTGGCAAGTGGCAGGTACTGAGTTCAGTCCCCGGTACCACAAAAAAGAAAAACACATCTACACAAAGTGGTCCAGTTGATTAAATCATGGTCTTTCCATAGCTTGGAACACCATGTTGCCACTTAAATGGCATTGTAGGCAAATGTTCGTCAAAACAGAAACTTGTGTATTTGCTAGGATTAAGTTAGGCTGCAGGTAACAGAAAAGAAAGAGTGTTGCTTTCATAAGACAGAAGATTGTATTTATTTATTTTGGTGGAACTGGGGATTGAACTCAGGCCCTTATGCTTGCCAGGCAAGGGCTTATTCTACTGAGCTATCTCCCTTGCTTGAGAATTGCTTGCTTATTCTATGTCCTTTTCCATATTCATGCTGAAACTTAATTGCCACTGTAATAGTATCAAATGGTGGAACCTTTGGGAGTTTATTAGCCTAGGAGGGGTTCTGCTTCTTCAGACTCTCATGACTGAGTAAAGAGTACATTCTTTATAAAAAAAGGTAAGTTTACCCCCTCCCTTTTCATATTACTTCCACCTTCTCTTGCCCTTTTATCTCTGATATGACAGTATAGTGACAGAACCTCATCTGGTTCTACCCCTTTGAATGTGAATTTCCTCTCTAGTTTCCACAACTGGAAGGAGTATGTTTCTGTTCATTGTAAATTACCCAGCCTGTGGAATTTTCTTACAGAAGCATAAAATGGACTATGGATTTTTCTCTTCCAAGAAGGTTCAGGACTGTGTTGGAGATCCTGAGTTTTCTAGACTTGAGCTTTCAGATTTCTGTTCCATCATGGTTGGGTAAAATAATCCTGGGTATCCCTCAAAGAGCTGCAGCATATGGCCCCAATCATAGTCGTGTCGGGTAATCCCAGAGGCACCAAGGGTTCCAGCTGTCTTCTGCAGTGCACCTTCCTTGCACAGATATCCTCATTCTTCTCAGTGAAGCTCTGGATTTGTTTTAGTCTATATGACTTCTTCAGGTTCAAGCCATACTTACAAAGACTCCAGACAGTCATGACTCTCCCTCAGTAAGATGTTCTTAATTTTTTTTTGGCTATTTCCATTCCATTTTATTCTCAACTAATAAACAATTCCATTTGGAGAAACATGTTTACTTTTGACACGATGCTACAATGGCAAGTAAAAGACATCATGACATCACAAGGAGAAAGCAGGTTTATTTTAGAACTTACCAGCTTATGGCCAATTGTAATTGTGTTGCATGATCCCTGGGACACCAAGGAGTGTTGGTAAAGATTTTCTTTATAAGTCCATGTTTTCAGGCTTCTATGAAAGTAAGGCAGACTTTTCTTGTTAAGGTGAACTCTGAAGCAAGGAACACATCAGCAGTCTTACTAGAGCACTCAATTCAGTCAAATTAGATATGCAAGCATCATTTCAATACCACCTTTGCAAAGCCACGGCCCCCAGCCAGAATAACTAGCACTAAGTGTTGAATATGATTACTTCTGGAAGGCAATAGAGTTCTGGGAAGCTGGGTGAAGTGTGAGAGTTAGGGGGTTCCAAAGGACTGAAATTAGTAGGGGAAATGGTAAAATGTCCATGAAGAGCATGCAATGGAGCTTCGAATTATCGGGTAGGAAAGGGTTATTCACAGCATTGGTCCTGATGGAAGTCAGAAAAAAATCAGTTTATGCTTTTTAAATGGCATTTCCAAATTTATTTTTTAAAGAAACATATCCCCTAAATTTGCACATTAAATAAGATGTTTAAAGTTAAAATATAGAAAAGTCAAGTGCTAGAATGCTTTGTTATACTAGATCCTGTCTGTTTTTCAAGAAAGGGCAACTAAGTTGAGTGAGCTATTGTCTTAAGAAAGTTTGTAGAAGATGGATTTGATAAATTAATACATTGAAAACTGTTTTCATAATGTTTTGGTATCATAGAAGGTGCATATATGATATTATACTTACAAACATTATTATAGCAGATGTCTCTAATCAGTGAATTAAGAGAGTGTAGCTATATACTTATCTTATTTTTTTATAGCTGAATTATATCACAGACTCAATAATTAATACTTTCTACTTTGTTATCTTCCTGTGGTTGTCCATAGTACTAGAAGCCAACATAATATCTTGTCCAACCAGTATTAGTACAAATCTTGCTTCTCATAGAATTATGCAGAAGCACGGCATATTTATCCTAACAGTACGGTTTATACACACATATCATGATTCTTCCTTTGTATACCCCTTTTTTGTCTAGACCTGTCAAACATGGGCACTCCATTGTCATTCAACCAATTTAGGTGCCTGAACTCAGAGACACAATCCAACACAGTGTAGCATTCCACAATAATAGTGAGCTATCTGAAGAAGTTGTTGACTGTAGCCATTTACAGCTCAACTTATTATTATGGCCCCATGTTATATACCTCATTTTTATACTTTTCTGCTTGATGGTTAAGACTGAGATAGAGCAAGACCTATATACCAAAAACTGTAGCTTTTTGAACAGAGTTCTTGAGAAAATGTAAAGGACAGATTCTCTCAGAAGAAAGGTGGAGGAGATAAAAATGATTACAAGGGAAAATTATATGTGTTCCTAATATATTTACTGTAAAGGAGAAGCAGAAGTGCTAAGCTGAAGCCTAGCTGGTAGGTTCCTGGGAGGCAGGAATCTGTGTTCTGCTTTCCCTTACTATGGCTTCTGCATTTGTTTCCCTACTACATTTCTAATTACAATCAGCAGAGCAATCAATAAAAAGTTATCAACAATAGGGAACAAGTTAATTAAGATGAACAAATTAATCAGGTCACTAAGTGGCCTTTTGCTGAAGGGGAGGCTGTCAAGGTGTTGGTGACATTAGGTAACACCAAGTTGTCTTCACTCAAACATACAGGGATCATGGTAACCCTAGATCATGCCAGGCTGAACCAAAAATGGCTCATCATCCTCTTGTGGGAAAAAGAGTTCTCTGATCTTATCTAGCAAAAGCCCATTTTCCAATGCAAATCTCAGAGCTGTAGTCTCATTTGCACAGGATGATCTAGTTTTGTTGTAGGTATGGCTAGTTATAGTCCAATGCCTATTCTTTCCTTTTATTTACTTTTTAAACAAAAGAATTTATTGCTGGCTAGAAGTTACATAAAATAACAATTTGCTTTGGGTATGATATTGATTTGACTTTTCATTTTACCTAATAAATAATGCTCCAATCTATTGCTGGAGTTTCAGTTTAAAAACTGCACTTCCCAGCCTCCCTTGCAGCTAGCAAGTGGCCACAATTAAATGAAAATAATTGAGTGGCCTTTTGTGGTTCTCTGAAGAGGCTAACCTTGCCTGCAGACATGTCATTTTTTTCTGTTATGTATTTAACTGTTTTATTGTTTCCATCTAAGTTCTATTTTTTTTTTTTTTTTTTCTCTTGCCGTTTTTTTCTTTTTTTTTTTTTTTTTTTTTTTTTTTTGGCAGAACCAGGGATTGGACTCAGGCCCTTGTGCATGCCAGGCAAGCGCTTATTCTACTGAGCCATCTCCCCAGCCCCAGTTTTGTTTTGTTTTTTTGTGGACTGGGGATAGAACTCAGCCCCTTGAGCTTGCCAGGCAAGCACTTACTCTACTGGGCTATCTCCTGAGTCCCTTTTTTCATTTATTTTAAGATAATTTTTTTAGAAAGATAATTTTAAGGATGATGCTTTAAAATCATTTTCTGGCAATTCCAACATCTGATTTGACACAAGGTGTCTATTGATTATCTTTTTCCATTCAAGTTATTATTTTCCTGGCTCTTTGTATCATGAGTTTACACTGTGTCTTGGGCATTTTGGTTGTTTTGTGGGCAAGTCTGAGTTCCATCTTAATTTTCTCAAGCAGTTACCCTATTTGGATTTAGCACAGAGGATCTGGCTTACTTTTGGGGATGGTAACTCTAGTGACAGTTTAATTTTTAGAGCCTTGTTGGTGCAGTATTAGTTTACTTAGATACTCAGTGCTGCTGGAAATCATACTGGTCTCCAGGGGAACTGAGTGCAGAGAGAAAAGGGCCTCACCAGGCCAGCAGAAGGGGCAGACTTCATGGAGAAGGAGAGACCTATGCTGTATGGAGTTAAAACACTCCTCCTGCTTGTTCTAAAAATATTTCTGAAATGTTTTAATCAGCTCACAATTACACATGTATATAAGGTAGAGTGTGATATTTCAATATGTGCATACAATGTGCTATGTTCAATTTAGGGTACTTAGCCCATCCATCATTTCAAACATTTTTTGCTTTTTAGCGTTGGGAACACTTAAAATCCTCTCTACTTGCCATTTAAAAATATATAATTAATTGTCACAAACCATATTTATTCTACTGCATTATAGAAGATTAGATGTCATTCTTTGTAGCTACCTACAATCCTTGTCCATTAATCACCCCCTTTCCACCCTTCACTACCTGCCATTCCCAGGGTCTTGTAACTACTGTTTTCTATTTTCAGGAGATCAATTTCCTTTAGCTTCCACATATAACTGAGAACATGTACTATTTGTCTTTCAATACCTGACTCATTCCACTTAGCGTACTTCCTTCCAGTTCCAGGCATGCTGATGCAATGGCAGAATTTAATTGTTTTTCATGGATGAATAATAGTCCACTGTGTATGTGATGCCATGTTTTCTTATCCATGTACACGTCAATGACACTTCATTTGAGGCTGTACTTGGCTAGTGTTAATTATGATTCCATATATTGCCTGCTTATTTTATGCAGACAAAGACCACAGAAACCTAGTCTTGTGGAATGGAATCTACTATACCAACTTTAGGCTAAATATCACTGTTCTTTTAACTCTCATATGAGAATTAAACATATTCCATGTTGTTTCATCCTCTGTTATTTGTGTTTTCTCATAAATAATATGGAAATTAATCCTAATTGATGAGGAGGGAGAGATAGAACAGAGAGTCACCAAGGTCATTTGGCCCTTATTGCTCCAGGCTAAACGTTATGGCTATGCTGTATTCCTGCTCTCTTCTACCCTCCACAGCTATAGGCATTCTCTTTTTTGAATTAGAGAAGCATTTCCAGTGAAAAGAGACAGAGTGAATACATCTGAAGACCTTAGACTCTGATAGCTTGTGTATGAATTCCAGCTTCATCACTAACTAGTTCTGTGCCCTCGTGTATGTTACCTCACTAATAGCCAGACACCTTGAATAATAATACTTGCAATTCAGAAATCATTACTAAGATTGGAAGGTACAAAGTAGCTAGTCTGACTCATTACATCCTCATAGCCACTACCATCGTCTTCTACCCATCACAAATACATAAAGTACTTGGCATCAATAATCAGAGCCAACAGCTACTGAGGATTTACTATATCCCAGGTACTTGGACTCCTTGTGCTAATTCAATCCACACAAATCAACGAAGCGATTATCATCATTTCCCTCCAATAAGGTATGAGGCTCAAAAGATACTGAAGTCTTCTTGTAATATAGGCATTCTAGCAACACTGAGAGCTTCTAATATCCACATGGCAGCAGGTGTCCATTCAAAATTGAAAGCTTTCATTGGATAGAGTATAGAATATGAAGAGACATCTCAAAATTTAGGGTCTTAACAATTAATTCATTGTACCCATTCACTCATTAAGACATTCAGATGGTGTCCATGGAGCTCTTACTCTGGATGTATTCCATGTAAGCCCTGTACATACAAACATATGCAAAATATGGCCATGTATTCAAGGGGTTCCTAGTGTCAGGGCAGAAGGTACATAGGCAAAACAATCTGCCCTCAAAATATAAGGTATGCTGGGCTATGTGCATGTGGAGTTCAGCTGGATTATATAGCAGAAAGCAGTTAATTTTAGGGGAATGGTGGAATATTTAGATGCATAGCCCAGAATTCTCAATTCTCTGACATAAGCAAAGAAACATAACACTTGCCAAAACAGTGGTCTCTTGGTATCAAAGGAGAATTTGTTCTAAGGTGCCCAAAGCCTTGGTTGCCTTTATAAAGTACTTTATATAAAACAACATTGTACTTGTGTGAAAACTATGCACATCCTCCCATAGACCTTCAATCATCTCTAGATTTCTTACAAGGCCCACTGCAGTGTAAGTGCTATGTAAATATAGTACTTATGCCACATTGTTGGAGGAATAATGACAACAAAAAAGTCTGCACATTTTGAGTACAGATGCCACTATTGCAACCTTTGTAAGCCTAAGTACATAACACACCAACAATAATGTAACACTGCTTCCTGCCTTGGCTATGTCAGAATTAGTCCCAGAAGTTTAGTATTCCTAAACTTAAAAGATGGAGCAGAAGCAAATGTGGATGACTTCTGACTATCTAAATCATTTGACCTTAGATTTAACCAAATTCATGTTGGTTCAGGCATTGAACATATTTGTAAGTGAAGAGACTTTCTAAACCAGGTCTTTGGCTCAGTAACAGCCCTGGTCAGTGGGTATGAAAAATGCCTCAACAGTCTTGGTCCAAATCCAAGGCAGTTACTACCTAAGGAAAGCAAAATGCTTTGTACTCAAGGGATAAGAATCTAACACCCATCCTATTAGGATCTCTCTCATAAACTCTAAGTTCTGTTAAGACTTTGATCCAGTTTCTGAGATCTTATTGTTAACAATAGCAATAAGAAGAAATATGCTGATAATCAAGGACCACACTATTTGTATATTCTCTTTATAATATATAGGAGGCTGAAACCAATTAAACCCTCATTGGCAGTTATAGACAAACAAAGCACTTACTGGTAGAGGAGTCGTTTTTTCTTTCTACAGTGTGCCAAGCACATGGCCCTGACTTTTCCTGGTAAGGGAGACATTTCCTGGTAAGAGAGAAAATCCATTCCTCTTTTAGTCTAAAAGAAAACCTTGGACCTGGATTTCTCCACAAAAGCAGAGTTGTTGGTGCTGATAAATGAACAATGTTGTGTATTGTGAACATGAAAATTGATGAGGTCAGAACCACCCCAGGGACACAAAAATATATGTTTATGTAAGAGGCAGTGAAATTTGTCTGCAATTAAGTCTTTCAAAACTCTTAAATCTGTTGTTTGGCTTTAAGCAGATGTTGAAAAGATTTATCCTGTATTCTGTCTTTATTGATAGGATGTCTTTTGATCTGCAGCCAAATAAGAAATCTGGATGTTATTTTGGATTTAGAAATTTCCTTTAAATAAACATATTAGTTAAGTATGTAAATCTCCTTATCATCACTTCAGGCATATTGCCAGAGTAGGAAACATCTGGGGCCTGGTGTCAGTCGACTTATTAATTCACACTTAGAGTATGTTTCACCCAGATTATTGCTGAATATTGTTATCTTGATTGCTTAAGTCAGCTGTGTTTGAGAACAGTTAGTTACAAGTTTCGGGTTTAAATTTTGACTCATGAGAAATTTTCTGAGCAAGGCCTGTCTGGACCTAGTGGTTTAGGCTTCTAGTCTCCTTGAGGATTGATTTCAGAAATTAATTGTTAACACTGCAGGTTAGGAGTGGCAAAGATCTGTGTTGTTTATCTGAACTGACCAACATGTAATTCCAGGAAAGAATTATATGATGTGCTCCTGATAAGCACTACAGTGAAATCATTAATACAACTTTCTTCCATAAAGCTCTTGCTACTTTATGAAGGAGCCTCCCTAAAATTGAAAAGGTGCCCAATTGACTTCAATCTTTAAGTGTAGGTGATAATTTTGTCTAGAGGGCAGCTAGATGCAAAGTAAAGGCAGCCCAGCATCTCACTAATACAGGGAACAGAGCGTATGCAACCAGAGAGCCCTCTGTCTGCCACACACTTGTGTCAGGGAACAGATATCATGAAATTAGTACATATGGAAGGCACCCTAATGAATGAAGACTTTCATGTTCCATGATGCAAATGATCGAAGACACTGGTTGAAAACATTGGAAATTCATGTCCCAATGCCAAGAAGACATGACTTGTGACAAATAGAGGACTTTCAGAGAAGCTGAAATAGGTGTTTTTGTTAGTCATTACAAAATATCCAAAAAACTTACTTGGTATTAGCTAGGATGAGTAACACAGGCTTCTACAAGAAAGAATCCTCAGCTTCAGCTCCATGAGAGAGACAGAAGTGTGCTTTCTGTTCCTTTCCTGTGAGAGTCAGCAGGGCTGGGAGAATGGTTGCTGCTCTACCTAGTGAGTCATGGATTGTGCTCTTCCTGTACAGTGGCCTTGTTATCCTCTGGAGCTGTCCAGTCCTCTAGTGTATCTGGCTGGATAATGAAGGCAAGGAGAGCATGAAGAAACATTTTCACAAGCTGACTCTGGAACTGGCTCTTGCCCAGAACCCCCACTGTGGCTATATCTGACTGCAAAGTAAGTTGGAAAATATCATCAATTCGGAGTACTTAGGAGGAAACCATTATGTACACTTAGCCTGACAATAGGTCCTGTAGTGATGATAACAGCAGAACAAAAATAATATTGATAATAGCTAATAATCATGGCATGGTTAATGTGTGGCAAGCTCTGGCCTGAATGCTTACGTGCATCATCTCACTGAATGTACAAACATCTTTTTTAGATGAGTAGTAAACTGGGGTTTGGGAGCTGAGGTGAGTCTCTCAGAATCACGTGACTACTACAGATTTTTTTAGCTGAAACCCAAGCCCAATTCACTTGATTTTAGGTCACAAGATCTGAGCTCTTCCATTCTCCCTCTGCGTACCTCAGAACACTGTGATCATTATGGTACAACCTTGATTCCATTACTCCTCCTGCTTTGGGTTTAAACAGCACCCACTTCTGCCTAAGACCTGGACCTAGAAACTTGGTGTGCTGGTATAAATCCTCCCTTATTTCTATAAACACATAGTGAATTCTAGTGAGCAAAGGCGCTATTCAATATTCATTTCTAAACAATGCATAGTTCCTGCTCCAGGATGAAATGTGAGTATAAATCGTACCACAGTTGTTTTTGTAACAAATATCACTGTGGTCATACTCTCTCCTTTGCAAATAGTAACATTTACCAGACATTAAACATGATTTTGAAAATTTCAAATGATTCCTAAAATATAAGCTGCTATGGTTTATGTCTTGGTAAACATAAGCCTCATGCAGTCATGGGGTGGATTCTGCAGTTTGTGATTGATTCTTGATCCTATACAGGGGTTGCAGGTGTGAGTGCTCCACGCTGGCCCTGGGGTGAGCAATCTGGATTACAGTGTGAGGAGGTGTGAGAGGCTTGCTAAAAGCCATAGCTGTTTTCCCCTCCCTCTGCTCTCTGCACATTGCTGCAGCCATCAATTGCTGCCTTTTGCAGTGTGCCACTCGGGCTTGGAACCAGCTGAATATGGGTTGAAACCTCCACTAACTGTGAGCTGAACAACCCTTTTCTTCCTTAATTTTGAGGACTGGCTAAATAGCTCAGTAGATTAAAACACCTGCAAGCAGGCACAAGGGCCAAGGGTTTTGATCCCTGGGCCTGCCATACCAGCTCAGCCTCCAGGGCACACTGAGATGGCAATTGAGATTGGGTGTGGTGGCACACACTTGTAATCCCAGCTCTTGGGAGGCTGTAAACAGGCAGATCATTATGAGTCCAATCTAGTAGTGAGACCCTGAACACCCTGTAGACCCTTCCCTAAAATTAAAAAAAAAAAAATCTTCCTTAATTTTGGCTGTTGGATATTTTGTCCTAGCAATGAGAAAAGAGTAACCAAGACAGAAGCCAATTCATTTTTGTGTGTTTTGCAAACTTTTGTTCTTCGGGCATACTAGTCCATTTTCTGTTACTATTACAAAATTCCCAAATCTGAACACTTTAGTAAAGGTTTATGTGGCTCATGATTCTGGTGGATGGAAGATCCAAAGGACATAGTGTCAATGTCTGAGTGACGGTTTTCTGGCTATGTCACAACATGGTAGATGGAGCAAGGGAGCTCTGAAGGCACCATTTGATGGTAGAGTGTGTGCTAAGCATGTGTTAGGGCTTGGATTCAATCTTTACGATGGAAAGGGAGAGGGAGTGGGGAGAGAGGGAAGTAGGAGAGAGCAAGAGAGAGGGAGATAGAGTGGAGGGAGGAGGAGGAGTAGAGAAGAGGGAAAGAAAGAATAAGAGACAAGAAGAGGGAATAGGAGGGGAGGGGAGAGGGGAAGGGATAAAGAGGGGAGGGGATGGGGGAAACAGGAAGGAAAAGAAGGAGAAAGAGGGGAGGGAAGGGCAGAGAAGGAAAGATGAAAGAAAAGAAGGGAAAAAGAGAAAAAAAGCTGGCTTCTTGTAGAACTCAGCAAGCACCTGGGGTAACTTCAATTTATAACTCACTCTAGTGAGATTTTGTGAGACCAGGATTAATCTCTGGTGGATTGGTTTTTGATGATACAATTACCTCATGTGAGGCCCCGCCACTTAAAGCTGCCACTGCCTCATCACTGTCATTCTGGAAACCCAGTTTCCAGGAGGAGAAACTTGGAGGCACACTGAAACCACATCCAAACCATTCTATTTTTCTACAACCTTCCATATTCTTTTAATTCCAGTAACGACTGTCACAGTTGGCTTTCAGGCCCACTGGAAGTACATCCTTCCTTCTGCTACTTTCATGCCCTGCACTGTTTGTGTCACTCCTGGGTCTTCTTTTTAGTTAAAAGTATTTTCTAAGCAACTACTTGACACTAGATATACAATAGCAACAAAGATAGTCAAATCTCTCCTGTTAAGGGATTTAAATCTAGTTGGATAAAAATTTTCATTTCTATACCAATATTGTCCTCATGAACAGAAGTGAAACAGATCATGAAGTGGTTTTACAACCTGGGTGTAAGGAGATGTCACTAAGCTCCCCATAAAAGTGATCTGCTCTCAGGGACCAAGTCCTGAGGGATCAAACCCAGGCCATAAAAAAATACATATTTTGGAATATTTGGTGCACTTCCCCAATAACAGAACCCATAAATTTTAAATCTATGAATGTCTAGAGGTGACAATATGCAAAAGAGTTGTACCTCTTCCATTCTGAGCCTGCAGAAGAGATTTCCAATTAATCACAGTGCTCATAGCTATTGAACTCACAGGCAATTTGTAAGTCTTCTACAAGACAGTGCTGTAGGCTGATTCTCACTATTTTATTGGAATTAGTACATGACCTAAGCCTATTTGCCACCTTTAGAATTATGTATACCAGCTGTTTTATATATA
>PVKA01039866.1:0-19167 GCA_004027165.1 Ctenomys sociabilis
GCACAAAAGCTGCCTTGCCTGTAGGTACTGAAGATGATGTCCGAGTCAAAGTAGAAAGGTTAAGTGATGAGGAGGCCCACGAGGAAGTGTCGCAGCCTGTCAGCGCATCTCAGAGTTCCCTAAGTGATCAGCAGACAGTACCAGGAAGTGAGCAAGTCCAGGAGGACCTTCTGATTAGTCCACAGTCTTCCTCTATAGGTACAATGCTGCCTTCTGTATTTTTCATGATGCCATAGTCAATCCTCATATTTTTAAGTTCTCATTAGATTTTTTAAAATTGCTCATAGTTTTATAGAAAATATAAAGAAGTAAAATGTTATGACCAGATTTTTAAAGATAATATTAAAGCTGTAATTTTTTAACAACTTACACTGGGGAAAAATAACTGAACAGTATGTAATGGGACAAAGGAAAGATACAAGTTATGAATTAATTTCAGTGAGAAAGAAGTTTTAAATCCAGTCAATCTTTTACTCTTATATTAAAATATTTATTGAAACCGTACCATATTCCAAATACTGATGATACATAAAGAAAAAAACAGGGTATGATGAGGCACACATCTAAGCCCAGCATTTGGAGAGTTGAGACAGCAGAATTGCTATAAGTTCAAGGCCTACCTGGGCTGCACAGTGAAATTCTGTCTCAAAAAAAAAAGTGCATGCCTGTAATCCCAGCACTTAGGAGACTGAGGCAGAAGAATTGCCTCAAGTTTAAAGCCAGTCTGGACTACCCAGTAAATCAAGGCCAGCCTGGACTACATGGCAAGACCCTATCTAAAAAAAAAGAAAGAAAAAGACATAGTTCCTACAATAGAAAACTTAATAGGCTAGTGGGAAAAACAATATGTAAATAAATGATTACAGTGAACTTTAAGAAAAAAAAATAAAACATACTGATATTTTAAGAAAATGAGCTTAGAATTGATACATAAGAAATATGGCTATGCAGAGACAGGCTCAGAAACCAACTTGCAGCTCATTGGTTAGACATGTCTGTTTCAATTTTTAAAATTAATAAAGGAATTTAATCATTTAAATTAAGTATTGTATATTATATATGCAACCTAAGACAATTCCTGTTCACTAAATTCAACCTAGGCCAACCAGGCATGTCCAGCTTGTTTTTGTCTTTTTGAGACAGGGCTTCATTATGCATCTCAGATTGGCCTTGAACTCACTTTGTGACCTTGAACTCCACAGCAGTCCTGCCTCATCCTCTCAAGTATTGGGATTACAGGTGTGTACTACCACACTTGGCAGACATGTCCAATATACAGCCACACATTGGGTATACCTAAGAAAATAGATATTACTAGACTTGGTAAAGCAAGAGTCAGTACCATTTAGAGGAAATAGGAGAAATCAAAGTAGTCAGAATGAAATAGTCAGACCTTTTTTACATTCATTGATTCTCACAGTATTTTATAGTATCTCTGAATCCAGGTGAGTCTTATATTTGGTAGTCATTTCCAGTTGTTTTCTTCCTTACTGGTACAAAAAAAAAAGTAACAGTAATTTTCTTTTTGTATTGGGAACCAAGCCCTATGCTTTCCAGGCAGCTGCTACTCTGCTGAACTAAATCCCCAGCCCTTAGATAATAATAATCTTGGGCAAGTCTGAATAGCTCAGCAGATTAAAGCACCTGCAAGCAGGTGCAAGGGTAGGGATGGGGGGGGTAGGGATGGGGGTTTCCATTGAGACTGGACATGGTGGCGTGCTTTGATTATCCCAGCACTTGGGAGGCTGTAAACAGGAGATTCTAATCTAGTGGTGAGACCCTGAACATTCTGTAGACCCTTCCCTAAAAATACAAGAAAAAAACAAGTAATCTTAATGCATGGCATCTTAGCCTGCATTAAGTGCAATAACCACAATATGAAAAACAGTACAAGGATTAGGAACCCACATTTAAGCAAGGTTAACTCTGTAAATTATACTTAGGTGACAGCCAACAAAGCAATTGAAAAGGCAGGACGGGTAAATTTGGGATTAGCTATGGTAAATTCAGGCTCAGTTTGAAAATATAAAATAGCCACAACTGATCCTTGAGAAATATTTATAGTAAGAATTGGTAACAGAAAAGCCAGTAATGAATAAAATAAAATTTGTCCAAAAGATTAAAAAGCAAAAAAATAATGGCTTTACTCTGCCTGTGGTGGTACACACTGTAATCCCAGCAATCAGGAGGCTGTTTTTTTTGTTTTTTGTTTTGGCAGAATGGAGATTGAATTTAGGTCTTGCGCTTACCAGGCAAGCACTTATTCTACTGAACTCTCTCCCTAGCCCCAATCAGGAGGCTGAGACAGTAGGACTGCCACAAATTTAAGGCCAGCCTGTGCTATGTAGTGAGTTCAGTGCCAGTCTAAACCACATAGAAAGACCCTGTTTCCAAAAAAGAAAAAAAAAAACCTACATTTTTGTACTCACTGAGTTTCCCAAGGCTGCTGCACCGAAGTGCAACCAATTAGTTGAAAACAGGAAAAGTATGTTTTTTCACAGCCCAGGAATCCAAAATCGAGGTATCAACAGTACCTTCTTTGTTTTAAAATTTACAGGAAAAAATACCATCATTGCCTTTTCCAACTAGCAGTTACATTCCCTGATATTACAGGATTGTAATTCCATTATACACTTGTTTCTACTTGCATCTTTACATAAACTTCCTTGTACATCTTTGTCTCCAAGTCTCTCCTCATAAAGACATCAATCATTTGTATAGGGCCACCCTAGTCCTGTGTTACTTCTTCTTAACTTAATAACATGCACAGAGGACCCCCTTTACAAACAAGGTCTCATTCATAGGTAGCCATCTTTTTAGGGAGGACAATTTCAAAACACTCACTAAAGTAGGTATTTCTGAATTTGAATGAAGATATTATTGATGAGTGCATATATATAAAATGTTTAGCAGACATATAATAAAATGTTTAGCGGCAGGAGATCATGGCTGTTTGGGTTCTTTTTGTTTGTTTGTTTGTTTTGTGGTACCAGGGATTGAACTAAGGACCCTGCAGTTAACAGGTGAGAGCACTATTTGTTAATATGAGCAAGTTTTTGTTTAATTATCAGAATCTTCAATTTTGAAAACAATTGGCTTGAATAATACCATTTTAGTCATTTACCTGAGAATTTAGAAGCCCAAAATTAAACTAAATGTTAACTAAACATGAAACTTTTATCACTCAAGTAATATCCAATCAGTTTACATCTTGCCTTTATGATCTTACTAAATTATTATAGAAATAAAATTAATAAGTTATTATTGAGAAGTTGTGAGCATAAGTAGCATAAACCTTTCAGTTACATAAGTAAGACTTATTGCCTAAATAATATAATTGTGGATGCTATTAAAATAAACTTAGGAATAGCATGGACCTGACTGTCATGTAATCAGATAATCCTTGCCTTCATAGAAGATGCACTAATGACTGAACAAAGCTGTCTTAATTTTGATTGTATTCAGTAAAAAAGCATACAGAAAAAGTAAATTCCTAGAGTTTGTAGTCAATAAATGTGCAAGAGAAAAAAGAAAAAAAAAATTTTTCTGTTCTGTCTTCCGTAATATTAATGAGCAGTTAACTTTTCATACTAATTCATGAAATTAATTCAAGTGAAATTTTATCCATTTTAAGTTCTCTTTTACCTGTGACCTGGCAAAAGATTATAAAATTTAGTATCTTCAATAAATGAAAGAAATTAATATAGCAATTTTATGTTATTTTATTTATTTTTGGTACTGGGAATCAAACTCAGCACCTTGCTCTTGCCGGGTAGGTGCTTGTGCTGCTGAGCTGTCTCCCTGGGTCCCCTTTATTTGTAATATGCCAAATTTAACAGAGAAGAAAACTTGAGTATAGATTGGGTTGCATAACTAAAAAAAAAAAGGCTGTCAATTTTTTGTACAGTTGAAAAAAATTGAGATAGCTTTGGGTTAAAATTTTGTTTCTTGAAGTATTAGTTATCTGTATATATGAAAGGCAAATGTAAATAATTCTAGAGATGTTGCAGTTTGCTGTAGTAGCAAACAATTCTGCACTCTGAAAATTTCTCCCATGACAAGTAAACTCAGCCAGGCATGGTGGCACACACCTATAACCCTGAGTATTCTACTCAGGAAGCTGAGGCAGGAAGAAAAGTCCCTGGAGCTGGGGATGTAGCCCAGTAATAGAGTGCTTATCTAGAATGTTTGAGGCCCTGGATTTAGTCTCCAGCCCCAAAATAATAAAAATAAGGTAAATAATATCATGTTCAGTTAAAGTATTAAAAATAATTTCATAATTTTCTTATTAGGGGGCCGGGGATATGGCTCGCCTGAGTTTAATCCCTGGTTCCACAAGGAACACACACACGCACACACACCCCTTATTAGCACTGACTGAACAAACTTGAGATGGGTAGCTAGAATAAGACTAGAATTACAACACTAATTATATGCAAAAGCAGTACACCATAATTAAAAATTCAGACCATGCACTGAAACCTAGATTCTGTTACTAGTTTCTGCCACTTACTAGACTATGACTTTGAGCAGGTTGCATTTTCCATAGCCATAAAAAAAGGATAAGGATACAGTATCTGCTCCTTAATCCATGTTTTCATTTTCCATGACTTTAGTTAACTTGTTCCAAAAACATTAATAGAAAATTCCAGAATTAAACAATTTTTAATAAATTTGACCTGCTCCTGAGTAACTTGCATTATCGCTTCCCGCAAAGCCTGAGATAGAAATCATTCCTTGTCCGGTATGTCTAGGCTACGTAAACCTCTGAGTTGGTACCCATCTTGGTCATCAGATAGACCATCATTGTTACCACAGTGCTGGTGTTCAAGTAATGCTTTTTGAGAAAGATTTAAGAGACATCATCCATATAACCTTACATGTTGTTTACAATGTTGTATTTTATTAATTACCAGTCTGTTGTACCTAACTTATAAATTAAACCTTAGCTGGGAGTGGTGGCACACACCTATAATCTGAGAGCCTAAGGCAGAAACATCACTATTCTGAACCCAGCCTGTTTGACTTAGGGAAAGACTACCTCATAATTAAGAAAAGTACAGGGACCAGGGAGATGGCTGAGTGGAATAAGTACTTTTCTGGCAAGTACAAGGGCCTGTTTTTGTGGAACCCTGATTCCACAAAAACAAAAGTACAAGAGGCTAGGCTGGACATATAATATCACTCAGTGCAAAGGCCCTGGGTTAAGTCCTCAGTACAACAGATAATAAAATACAGTAAAAAGCTAGAGACCACCATAAACATACATGTAATTAAACAATTTGAGGTGGTAGTTTTTGAAAATTAGTAACAGGGCCAGAAGATGACTCAGAATAAGTGCTTCCCTGGCAAGCACAAGGGCCTGAGTTCAATCTTTGGTTCTGACAAAAAAGAGCAACAAATGCTCCAAACACACAGCATAAGTTAATGTGCAGGAGGCAGGTGTAACCTGATGTCTGCATAAGTAGGCCTGTTCAGATGTATTGCAGAAGTGAGCCAGGTTTTATGTTCCTTAGAGTGGACATACTACTTAAGTCCTAAAGAGCAAGCTAAAGTGTCTCTGAATTGAAGGTCTAATCTGATAGCCTCTTTACAAGTCTTTGATTATATCCACTTTGCTAACAGAACTATAATGACCAGAAGCATTTTGATGGTATGAGATACCAAAGACCAATTTTGGTAAGATTGAGGACTGAGATTAATGTAAAAGAGACTTAAATACCAGAAGGGCTGTAAAACTGAATCCACTTTCTGAAGTGTTCAAGGAAAACTATTAAATTTTTGTCAGATGGGAGATAATAGATTTAGTCTGTTAAGTTCAGAGCAGTAGATTGGGGAAGAAAATGAGTTTTGATATTTCCTCAGCCCTCTGACAAAAGGAGATCTTAAGCAGTCAAAAACAGTAAGTGGTGCTGAAAGATCATAACTAATAGTTGGTAGAAGAAAGAAACAATGGAAATTTGAAGAAGCAAATACTGCATCTGGTTTTATCATCTTGAGTATAAGTTTCTAAGTTAACTTCTTGAGAATACCTAGGGTCCTTAGGTTAAGTTACCCCTATGGAGTGGGTGTGCACCAGTAAGGAGGATGTGATGTGTGACTTACAAATTGGGAACAGAGAAGTGAAAGACTAGCACCTTGGAAGCTCTTCTTGGAAAGTTCCTTTCCTTTCTTTGCCCTTGTGGGCAAGGGCAGGTTTTCCCTGGTGTCTTTTTCCAGAAAGCCAGAACTACATTTTACTACATTTTAAACCATTGAGAAGGTGCTCAGATGATTTTTTTTCTTTTGTGGTACCAGAGATTGAACTCAGGAACCTGCGCTTGCTTGCCAGGCAAGTGCTTATTCTACTGAACTATCTCCCTAGCTCCTCAGATGAATCTTTTTGAAATCCAGGTCTTAACCTACTTATGATACGGTTTAAGACATTGTGAGAAAAAGAAAAAGAAAAAAAAAATAACATTGTGAATCTCTGGAAGTCTTCAGTTATGTCAGCCTATTACTACTACCAAAGAACTAATTTGTGGGTCCAACAAAAGATTAATTACGCTCTTGGTAGTAGTTTAAGCTATAGAAGTTTGTGAACTTTTTAAGGACTTTGATAATTATAGTTTTGTCATTTTTTCTGGAACTTTTTAAGTGATAAGGACAGAGTATAGGAGTCAAAGATCCAGCTTAATGTATTCTGTTGCTAAAGAAGTTGGAATTTGTTATCAGAAATAGAGAATCAAATAATTTTCCCCCACCATTTACAGCGGAGTGGCCTGTCTACCTCGACAGTAATAACCAGAACAAACTCAGAGCTCATTAGGAAGTGTTTAAGGAGGCTTCAGTACTTCACTTCTGTACATTACTATTTTACCAATATTCTATCATTGACAGGGAAAACTGTACCTTGGAAATGTCCATAGAAGTACCCCTTGAACTTACCATTCCAGTGTTGGCATAGAGTTGATGTATCTCAGATGAGCAATCTTTTTCATGTCAAAATGTTCCTGCACCATTGCACGTTGTCCTTGGTAAGATTGTATCAGGTAAAGGATAAGTGTACAGGTTAGTCTTACATTAAGAAAAAATATGAGAGGAGTAGATAGTTGACCTGGAAGTGGTTCAGTTTTTGGTTGAGACAACCCATGAAAGCTACACAGGTCTATGGGAGGAATACTTTGTATTTTTGTGTTTCTAACAGCCAGTTCTCATGGATCAGGTGCCACACTAAGAAATCTCCTCATTCTCAGTATCTTTGTTGAAATATAGCACACATACCATAAAAAATTCACTTCTTTGAAGTTTAAAATTCACAGTGATGGATGTGCAGTCATCCCACAACCTACATTTATACCTTTTTATCACCCAAAATCTAATAAATATACCTTGGAGTGGTTTATTAGCTTCTGGAACACTTAGTAGCCATGAAAA
This sequence comes from Ctenomys sociabilis, assembly GCA_004027165.1. Taxonomy (NCBI): domain Eukaryota; kingdom Metazoa; phylum Chordata; class Mammalia; order Rodentia; family Ctenomyidae; genus Ctenomys; species Ctenomys sociabilis. The sequence continues at coordinate 7,417 of PVKA01039866.1, forward strand.
AAGAGTAATTTTGTTTTCCTTTATACATGCACTCTGTGCATTGAACTGGAGATCTCATTGCCACAGTGGAGATGATACCTTAACATATTGGGGTGAGTTTTATTTGTATTTATTGGTTTGTTTGTTTAATGTTTTTAGTACAAGGTCTGCAGGGTCTTGCTATGTAGATCCAACTCATAGTGATCCTCCTGTTTTCAGTGTGCCCCATCATGCCCAGTCTCATTCACCTTCTCAGCATTCCCCCCGGTGGGGCCCACATGGCTTGTGGTACCAGGAATTGAGCCCTGATCCCTGCACTCTGCCTAAGCAGGCATTTTAGTCCACTGAGCTATCTGGCCAGCCCTTTGACAATTCTAGAATCAGTTAAAAATAGTGTTTTTTATTTGTAGCTCACCAAGATTACATCCCTTCCTAGAATGTAAGCTGCCTGATGGTGGGGGGAAAAAAGCAAAGGCCAGTTAGATCTCCTGCCTTTGTAATATCTCCCAGTGTTTTGCTTGTTTTGTTTTTTGTTCTGCAAGCCTGTATGCTTTACTATGTGCTGTACTCTGAGTATATTCACGATGTAGTTTTTGTGTCCATAGAAACTAAATCCAAATGTTATGATTTTTTTCCTTTGTTCTGTAAAGAAAAAAGTGAAAATAGAGAGATCATGGCATGGTAGTGGTCAGTTTTGTCTTCAGCACAGTACATTATCTTTTCCCTACATTTGGATTAAAAACAAATCAGAAAAATCAAGGATAAGTTGGATAGACTTAGGGAACAAACATAAATGTGATTTGATAACAGGAACAGAAAAGGCATGCACAGAAATGCTGACTACACACCAGTGGGTGGCATGTGGTACCATTGAGAATGAGAATAAAAGCACCGTGTCCTGTCCATTTTCAAAACCCTCTGAATGGTTAATTATATTAGAACATAGTATAATAACTGGTATCCTTGATGATTGTCATGAATCATCAAGAGACCGAAAATAAATTATACTCAGTCCTTATTTTAAAAGTTAGGGTAAAATGTAACTGCCACAAATTTTCCAGCACAACTGATTAAGTAATTTTGGATGCTTTAGGGCAAATTGAGTTTTGGAAAAACTTCTGTACTATTTCCTGATGTCTGTGAATTAAAGTGTTCCAAAAGGGAAAATGAAGTGTTGGGTTCCAAAGTTTCATCAGCAGGAAGTTTCATCCTGTATATGTTAGCAGGCATTTATTAAACGCTTACGTGTGTATAGTATTCTACAAACTGTTGCAATTAGCACATTTTAAATTTCATTAAAATATTCTAACCAAAATCTTATTTTCTGTTAAGGAAAGGAACTTTTCAGAGGCTCAGAGTAGTTCCTTTAGGGTAGCATAGTTGCCCTTAATGCATTTTGCAAATAGTAAAGTATTTGGCAGAGTTCATTACTAGGTGAGGTTAGGTTGTTGAACTTACTGTCCCATTATAACCAATAAATTCTAGATTTGAAGAAGTCATCTTAAAGTACAGCTAGCCCAGGGAGGTAAGGAGATTACCAGAGTTTTCCTTTTAAACCATTTGCCAAACAGTCATGTGTACTGGTTCATAAAAGAAAAGCCCAGTTAGAGTATATGTAACAATTATGAAGTCTTAAGAGAAGTTATAGTACACACTAAGTTAGGGTGGTTTTTTATTTATTTTTTATGTATCTGATACAAGGTCTCACTACCCAGCTTAAATTCATAGTGATCCTCCTGTTCTCAACCTCCCCAGCACTGGGATTACAGGGTATACCATCACACCCAATCTTGGTGGCCAGCTCAGCATGTCCATGGCTGGTGCTGGCATGGCTTATGGTGCTGGGATCAAATCCCAGTCCCTGAGCTTGCCTAAGAAGGCGCTTGGTCCACTGAGCTATCTCCCTAACCCTTAACTTAGGGAATTTGAAGGACCATATAACTGGAACCAAACCTGCTCCCCATCCTTCAAACTCCAAGGCACTATATAGAAGTTGCCTTGGCAGTAGACATACTGGAGGAGAGAAAAAGAAGGAATTGCATCCCTGAGAAGTCTGACTGGCTCTCTTGCATTCTGAGTACATCTCATATGAGCAGGCCAGGAACTCTCAGATAACCACATTGGAGTGAGGTCCTGCTCCCTAGGAAGCAGAAGCAAGCAGAGCTTCATTGGAAGAAAGCATATTCATCACAACCTCAGCAAATTAGTTCACTATAAATTGTCTTTTTTTTTTTTTTTTTTTTTTCTCAGAACCGGTGATTGAACTCAGGCCCTGTGCTTGCCAGGGAAACATTTATTCTACTGAGCCATCTCCCCGGCCCCAACTATAAATTATCATAAAGGGTAGAAACATCTGTCAGAAGTCACCAAGATGCACAGGGATAAAAGACTGAGGGAGAACCACTAAAAGGAAATTTTAAAAATACTCAAAAACAATTACAAGGGCTGGCCTATTTAAATAGCTCAGTGGACTAAAGCACCTGCTTAGGCAGTCACAGCCACTGGGGTTTGATCCCCAGAATGCTGTAACTCCTGGCATGCTGTGTGGTGCTGGCCCAGCCCCCAGGGCACACTGAGACTGCTATTGAGACAGCATGGTGGCGCACGCCTATAATCACGGTTCTTGGGAGGCTAAACACAAGCAAATTACTACAAGTCTGATCTACTTAGTGAGACCCTGTACTAAAATAGTGTGTGTGGATATATATAAATAAAAACAATTAGCAAAGTTATCAGACACAAATATCCTATATGAAGTCTTTATAAACCCCACACTTTTAAAAACTCTTCTAATGTACTCAACCATTTTTTAAACTCATAATCCTATGTAATTTTATTTTATTATTATGTATCTGGCACAGAATCTCACTATGCAGCTCAGACTTGTACTGATCCTCTTGTTTTTCAGCCTCCCCAGTGTTAGAATTACAAGCATGTGGCATCACACCTGGTGGATTCAGTCATTGGCTCTGCGTGCTCTAGGGAGAGGGCAGGTGCAGCATGTGGAACCAGGGATCAAATTAGGGTCCCTGTGCTTGCCAGAGCAGGCACTTAGTCCATTAGCTATCTCACTGGCCCAAACCTACATGATTTTAGCAACATGTGTATACTGTATGGTACTGCAAAATCTCACAATATAGCAAAAAAATCCATGATAAATAATTTAATATTTTTTAAAACACACAAAACAGTCTGTGAAAGTTGAACTGCAAAATATTGAGGAACTACTGTATTTGAAGAAAAAAGTAACCCAAATTAAAATCTCAGTGAACATTTTATCACCAGATTGGATTGATTTAGCAGAAGAATTGGGAAGCAAATTAGAATAACTTACTTGAAAGCTGGAAAGAGAGACACTATACAAACAGGAGAAAAGGTATAGAAGATACAAATGTCATTTTAATAGTGGTCCTAAAAGGAGTAAAAAGAATGTCTGGAGATTTTCAGAAATTAATGAAAGACACCAGTCCACTAGAGGCTAGCAAATCTCAAACAAGAATAATAAAAAAGCACACACCATAGGAAAAATTCAGAAAATCAACAAAAAGATTACCTTCAAAAGAATACTTGGCATGTGAGCATTTGAATTTAATAGGATGATATCCTTAGTGTGCAGAAGAAAAGAACTACCAATGTAGATTTCTACACAGTGAAAATCCCCTTCAAGGCCCCACCCCCAGGACATGCTGAGATGGTGATTGATTCTGGGTGTGGTGGTACACCTATAATCCCATCACTTGGAAGGCTAAAAACAGGAGAATCACTACAAGTTGGATCTAAGTAGTTAAGACCCTGTAGACCCTGTCCTAAAATATAAAAGTAGCTGGCTTGATGGCCCATGCCTGTAAGTTCAGCATTCAGGAGGCTGACGCAGGAATATTGCTTTGAATTTCAGGCCAGCCTGGGCTACATACTGAGTTTAAGAGCAACCTAGAATATATAGAAAGACTGTGTCAAGAAATAAAAACAAAAACCTAAAAATGAAATAAATGCATTTGCAAACAAAAAATATTTCATCAGCAAATCATAACTATAGAGAATTCTTAAGATTAGGCTTCGGGGGAAAACAAATGGAATGTCATATACAGGAACAAATGAGAGAACAAAGTAAAACTGAACAAACAAGAAATACTGCTTATATAAAGGGAACTGTGTCTTATAGGACCTAGTCTTAATGAAGAAGTAAACAAGAATAGTTTTTAAGTTGCAGGATGGAAATACAAAATTGGAGTTAAAGCTGCCGAGATCCTCCTATTATCCAGGAAAAATAATGTATTATCTCTAGATTTTAATGTTAGAATTGTGTATAAGGTAGCCACTAAAAAGAATAAGAAAACATTGTGAATTTCTGAAGTAATAGAAGGGGTAAAATAGAATGACTATTAAGACTTATACTCGGGCTGGAGGTATAGCTCAGCAGCATAGGCGCCTGTCTGGCAAGCGCAGGGTCTTGAGTTTGATCCCCAGTACCACAAAATAAATTAAATAAATAAATAAATGACTAATACATAACAAACTGAGGGTAAAATATGTATTGAAATGCAAAGGGCTAAACATAGCTTGAATGTTAGGAATTGTGCTGACAGAATGTGAGGACCAACTTTACTTGAGATGAAGATTTATTGTAAAACTATGGTGACTAAAGATTTACATTATTGCAAGGAGGGAAGAGAACCTAGAAACATACCCAAGCACTTATGAATGTTTGCTACATGACAGATGGCAGTGCAGAAGAAAGGAAAGGAGACTTCAATAAATATATTTGGTCTCAAAATCAACTCCAGGTGAATTAACATCTCAAAGAGAAAAACATAAGTCACAATAGTTTATAGGAAAAGATTGGTTTAAAGTAAGACCAGAAAGGGGCTGGCAAGATAGCTCAGCGGTCTAAAGCGCCTCAGGGACTGTGGTTCGATTCCCAGCACCACATGCCATGCCAGCCCCTCCCCCCGCAAAAAAAAAAAAAAAAAAAAAAAAAAGAATCCATGATGTGTAGCGAGACACTGTAATAAATAAATTAATTTTAAAAAAAGACCAGAAAGCCATAATCATAAAACAGAAAAAGATTAAAATTTAAAACTTTGGCTATCAAAAGAAACCATAAAAGGACAAGCCATGAAAGGGGGAAGATATATCATTAACAAAGGGCATGTATCTGAATATAAAAAGAACTCTTAGAATGCAAAGAGAACTCAGTAACAAGACTTGACAAAGCAGTTCACAAGAGGTTCAATAAATATGTGAAATAAACTCAGACACTGCCACGCATGTCTTCCTGTAATCCTAGCATTCCAGAAGCTGAGGTAGGAAGATCATAAGTGCAAGCCCTTCCTGGCAATGTGGTGAGACAGTGTCTCAAAAGGTGGAACTTGGGCCAGGGAGCTCAGCTGCACAAGTGCCTGCCTGACAAGGACCTGAGTTTGATCCCCAGTATCAAAAGTAGAGCTGGTGATAGAGCTCAGAAGAACCCCTGCATTGAATCCCTAGCTCTGGAAAGAACAAAATCTCAAGTACAGTTGAAATACTTTGAGTATATCAGTCAAACTCAGTAATACTTACTAATTGTTGTTATGCTTGTATAGCAACATAACTCAAGCAGTGTAGGTGGTGATGTATATTTGGTACAATGATTGAAATAGGTTAGCATTTTTAATAAGGGTAAAGAGAACAAGTTGGCTGAGAAGGTATCTAGGCAGTCTTAGCGCCTGCCTGGCAAGCAAGAGTTAGATCCCCAGTACTATATGCTATGCCTGCCCTGTACTATATCAGCCCTGAAATCAGGGTAGTGTACCACTGTAATCCCAGCCCTGGGGAGGCCGAGACAGAAGATCACTTTGAGTCTGAACTGTGCAGCAAGACCCTGTATCAAATAAAATAATTTTTTAAAGGAAAGATAACATGTAATTGTGACCTAACAATTTTGTTCCTAAATTTATACTCTAGAGGAAAGCATGCATGTGTACATTGTTACCTATATAAGAATATTCACAGCAGCATTGTTTATAAGGGCCTGAAACCATCCATCAGGAGTAAAGTGAATAAGTTACTAATATTCTACCACAGTTGAAAGTTTTAGTTTTTTAGTTACATACATAAATTGAATGAGTTTACAATGTTGAAGGAAAGAAGCAAATCAAAGAAACACATTGTGGGATTCAATTTATATGAAGTTTACAACCATGCCCAACTCTGAGCTATGTTAGTACTGATTGGAAGACTTTCCTAAAGGCCAGATAGTTAATAATTTAGACTTAAGTGTTTTCTATTGAAATCACAGCTACTCAACTCTGCTACCATATATGGTGTGTAAGCTGTCCTTTACACTTCATTGCTTCTTTCCAGCAAAAACTAGCCTCTAGCTTATAGTGCATATATTCAGAATAAAACATTTTAAAGGAAACAAGGTTGGGAGAGGGATGATAACTTTAGCAGGTTCTTTCAAGAGAACAGGCGTTTGATCAGGGAAGTGTGAATGGGTACTTCTGGAAGTCAGCTGAAGTTCATGTCAAAGTTGCGGGAGAGGTGTTCACTTCATCTTTTGTATTTTATGTAAAAATTGTATAATAAGTTGTATATTTCAGTAAAGCAAGTTTTAAAAATAAAACTTGTTCATACTTCTGGTAGTTATTTATTTAAAATGAATCTTAATTTGTATTTGAATTCTGCTTGTTTGCTTAAATTTGTAGCAGATATTTCTAAAAGAATTTAAATTGTAATACACAGCTTGTCTTACATGTGATTTCTTTTCAAATTATAAACATCTAACTTCAAAGAAAATGTAGAACACTGTATATTTTTTGGTTAATCAGAATATGAACACTATAAGAGGCTAGAGGCTTAGATATATGGCTTAGCTATATGTGGTTAATATCTTGGCTTATTTGCACAAAACCACTGACAGTTGTCCTTTTCATTCTTCTCTTCGCAGGCTCAGTAGATGAAGGTGTTACTGAGGGGTTGCCTATACTTCAAAGCACTTCGAGCACTAACACTCATGTGGATGACGATGATCGGTTAGTATTAATACAGGGTGTAGTTTTCCTTTTAAGGCTGTGCTTACACTCTAAATTCAAGTATTTTATCTTAGAACTGAGACATCTACACTTCATTGTACTTTTCAAAGTAGTGAAGTAGCATGCCAGGCAGTGTGGCACACGCCTATAATTACAGCAGTAGGGCAGCTGAGGCAGGTGGATCCCTGTAATTTTGAGACTGGCCTGGGCTACGTATTGAGTTTAGAGCCAATAAATAAAATGAAGTAGCATCATCACATTAAACCACCTATGCCAGACTATTTTGAACATTTGAAAAACTATCTTATCCCATTGCTTGCAGATTGTTAGATGATGGTGAATTATGAACCATAGGTCAACTGCCACTTTGTCAATGAACTGTTATTAGAACCCAGCCACATTACTTGTTTACATATTGCTTGTGAGTGGCAGAGCTCAGTCCTTGAAACAGACAATCTGGTGTATAAAATATTTGTTTTTTAAATTAGTACAGGGTCTCACTACACAGATCAGACTTGTAGTGATCCTCCTGTTTTCAGCCTCCCAAGCGCTGCTGGGATTATAGGCATGTGCCACCACAATGTATAAAATATTTATGATATGGCCAGCTACAAAAAATGTTGCCTTGGATGGGTGTGGTGGTGCACACCTGCAATCCCAGCATTCATGAAATTGATTCAGGTGGATCAGTACAAATTTAAGGCCAACCTGGGCTACAGAGTGAGTTCAAGACATCCTGAACTGCATAGAGAAGCCCTGACTCAAAAAGACAATTAATTAATTAATTAATTGTTACCTTGCTGGGTTTGGCGGCTGTAATTTTCAGCACTTAGGAGGCTGAGGCAAGAATCAGTGCAAGTTCCAAGCCTGACATAGCAAGACCCTAGTTTTAAAAAAAAGTATCACCAAGTCCTGGTATCCATTGTTCCAAAATCATGTCCATTCAACCCTTCCTGCTTAATATTTTCACCTAGAAGGATGACAGGCCTTTTACACTTTAGGCCAAGACAAAATTATTTTTCTAATTTCCTATGTAAGTCCTGTTCCTCCAGTCTTTTTCTCATCTCTCCAATCTTTTAATATAATCTCTGAGAGTTTATGATATAGTCATTATTTCTCTCATCACTCCCATACTTTTTCTTTCCTTGAATTCAATCCTAAAATAAACCTTATCAAGTCTTCCTCTAGAATACTTACGCCCAGCCCCCAGTCTGTCTCTCTTTCTTCTGTCTGTGCTTAACCAGCCTACTTTGTCAACACCATATTTTGCCTTGAATGCTGCAGTGATCTTTAAAGTAGCCCTTAATTTTGCTTCATCACTCAAGTCCATTCTTCATATAATGGCCAGAGTCATCATTTTTCTAAGTCAGATGTTCACTGGTTTAAGTTGTACATAAGTAACGTCTCTTCATACTTAAAAAGTAGACTCTGAAGTGATACTACAAGATAGAACTTGGGCTGGGGAGGTGGCTTAGTGGAATAAGCGCTTCCCTGGCAAACACTGAGTTCAATCCTCAGTTCCACCAAAAAAAAGATACAACTTATGCTGGGCTCACCTCAGACCATTCTCCCCTTTGCATACTACATTCTAGCTACACTAATCTGTCATTGTTTTTTTTTTTTTTGCAATTTCAGGGATTGAACTCAGGACCCTACTGAACTATCTCCCCAGCCCCTGTCAGTTCTCAAAATACTTGGATTGTTCATGCCTTTTAGGCCTTCCTGCTACTACTTCATGGTCTTTGCCTGAAATGTGTTCTCCCCTGACTTCCATCCACATTACTGGCTTCCCCTTAACCTATAGATCACTATCTTGGTCTTAGTTCTCAAGTCCCTTCCTGATCACCAGCCTATACCAGCATTCAAATATTTATGTTGTCCTGCTTTGTCTTCTTGATCATTTGCTTGATAATAGATTCCTTCTCATCATTGTGTGTTGGCTTCATGAATAAACTTTTTTTTTTAAAATAAACTTTTCATACAGACTGTAAGACATCTTAAAAACTATACTTGATAGGGCTGGGGAAATAGCTGAATGGTACAAGTGCCTGGCTGGCAAGCACAGGGCCCTGAGTTTGATTCCCAGTACAAAAACAAAACAGAAAAACTTGAAGAATTCAAGGATCTGAGCAAGGTTATTATTGAATAGCTAACCCTGTGTAAGCAGATTATGGATCAGAATTACTTCAATGGGTTAGTAAAACCATAAACAAATCTATGCCTAGATTTCTTAATTTCAAATACTAATCTGATCATCTACTGTTTGTTAAGTACTATGTGAATGATGGGGGGTATACAGGTGAAATACATAACCTTTTTCCTCAAGGAACTCAATTTAGGAGGAGAGAGGTTGAAGATAGACAAGTAGTAAGCAAGTTATTGAGAGTGATGGCAGAGTTTGCCTACTGTACATTGGGGAGCACCTGCCTGAGCACTGATAAATCAGGTCTTCCAGAAGCAGGATGTGGTAACTCAGCTACGTATTTTCCTGAGATAGGCTCTTCTGTATAGGTCAGGCTAGCCTTGAAATCATTATGTATTCCAGGCTCTTCCTCAAACCTGTAATATTCCTACTTGCCTTAGCTTCCCAAGTATAGGGATTATAGGCATGTATCACTATGCCTGGTGCATTTTCTAAAATGAGTAGAAGTTATGTAGCAAAGAAGGTAGGCTAAGAGAAAGTTAATGTACAAAAGTACAGTGTTGAAAGGGATTTTGCTACTTTGGAGGAATTACTTGATACAGGATATGTGGAGTATGAGAAGTGAAGCTCAGGGCCAGCAAGATAGCTCACTGGGCTAAGGGCCTGCTGAGGCAAACACAGGGACTCTGGGGTTTGATTCCTGACAACATGTACCTTGCCGGCCCCGCCCCCTGTGCATGCTGAGCTGGCCACCAAGATCCAGCATGGTGGCCCACACCTATAATCCCAGCGCTGGGGAGGCTGAGAACAGGAGGATCACTATGAGTATGGGCTGTTTAGTGAGACTATGGACCAAATACATTTAAAAAAAAAAAAAAAGAAAGAAATGAGGCTCTTTTCTACTTCCTTGCTTACTTTTGCTGTATCCTGCTTACCATGAACTGTTTCATCTCTGCATTACCCCTATGCCAAGCCACACTGCCTTGGAACCCGCTGATCATGGGCTGAAACCTCTATAATATAAATAAACCTTTCTCCCTTAAAAGAAAAGAGACTGATGAAGGTAGATTTCAAATATGAGGAGTCTCATATGAGTTACAGAGGGGTTAAGATTTCCAGGCTGATGATATAGCTCAGTGGCATAAGCACCTGCAGTCCTGAATTTGATCCATGGTACTAAAAAAAAAAGATTTCATTTAGGAAGATAATGCTTCCAGGATTTTAAGGAGGGAGGCTGGTTTAACCATAAAAAATAACTATGATTTGGTGAGAAAGGTGATTTAGAGGGATGTAGAGATAGAATTATTAATTAGATCTGTATTCAAGCTGGCCTAAATTAAAGCAGTAGCAAGAAGGAAGGGATTAGAGAGATTAAAAATATGTAAGGTATACCAGGTGTGGTGGTTCACACCTATAATCCTAGTACTTGGGAGGCTAAGGCAGCTGGATCATTGCAGATATGGAGACCAGCCTAGGCTACAAAGTGAGCTCAAGGCCAGCCTGAACTACAGAGTGAGACCCTGTCTCAAAAAGACCCCCCAAAATTATTTAAGATAGTATGTGATATTTGTAGTTTTGTTTCCGTTTTTTTTTTTTCTTTTATAATTGTTCTAAGTGAAACTCATGATCTAGTGGCTAACCTATTCTAAAAAATCTTGCAGTGTTTTTCATTTAAAATTGACCTGCAGAAATGTTTATTCAACTTTAAAATCAGAGCCTGGTTGCCTTTTTCGGTTTATTTTTTTAGACTGGAAAATGTTCAGTATCCCTACCAACTCTACATTGCTCCTTCTACCAGCAGTACAGAACGACCAAGTCCAAATGGACCAGACAGACCTTTTCAGTGTCCAACCTGTGGGGTGCGATTCACCCGTATTCAGAACCTAAAGCAGCACATGCTCATCCACTCAGGTAATGGCATCTTTCCTGTTGCGTAAGTGAGCAGTCTCAAGCATTTTATTTTGGAACCCCAATCAAAATAAAAGCATATACTTTGGAGAAAAGAATAAAAGTTCTGGGAAATCAAATGAAAACAGATTAGCTTAGGACTTTTGCTGAAATGGTGCAGTTATCAGAAAGCTATTCTTTAATGCATTTACTAAGTACTGTGTTGTGATGAAAACTTACAGGCAATGTACAGTATAAACTAAAAGGTGTATTTCAGGAGGGTGTGTATGAAACAAAAACACAAATGGTAAAATAAGTGGTTATTAAAGCAGATAATGCTCCTTTCAAAAGACCAGCAGTTTGAAAAGAACAATTACTGCTTAGAATGTTTTGGGGGGACGGGGGAACTAGGGTTTGAACTCAGGCCCTTGTGCTTGCAAGGCAAGCACTTATTTTACTGAGCTTTCTCCCCAGCCCCTTAAAATTGTTTGGTTTATTTTAGTTTTTTTTTTTTTTTTAATTTCTTAAAAGTTGTTTTTATTGTTTTGTTTCCTTTTTTAAACCAGTTTTGTAGGTTTAATCTGGTAACCTAATAAACACAGTACTTACTCACTTTGGCAGCACATATACTAAAATTGGAATGATACAGAGAAGATTAGCATGGCCTTGTGCAAGGATGACATGCAAATTCGTGAAGCATTTCATATTTTTTTTTTTTTTTTTTTTGCG
>PVKA01039868.1:0-19129 GCA_004027165.1 Ctenomys sociabilis
AAAATCTAGATACAGTCAATTATTCACTACATAATATTTATTAAGGCTTAATATGTTCTGGTACTACAAGGGATTAGCAGACTTATCTGGTCACAGGCTGACCTTTGGTGAGTTTGCATATAATGTGTTAGTTTTCTAAGGCTGCCACAAACCAGGTAGCTTAAGAAAAAAAATAGAAATAAATTCTCTCCCAATTTTGGAGGCTAGACATCCAAGATCAAGGTGTTGACAGGATGGATTCTTTCTCACTCTCTTCGGGCTTTTTGTGTATGTCAGCATCCAAATGTCCTCATCTCATGACATCAGTCATATTGGTAGAACCTATCCTAATGACCTAACATAACAAATACTTCAAGAGAGACTATCTCTGAAGATAGCTACATCGTAAGGTACTGAGAGTTAAGATTTCAAATTAGAAATTTTGGATTGTTATATTTCAGTTTATGATGTCCAACAATTGTATGAGAAAGATGGGTTAGAAAGAACAAGATTAAGAGTTGAACGATTTCCTTGCACTCTGAGCAGTAGTGTTAATTTCTAGAAAACAGTATTATGTTTAATTCTACACTTGCTGACTTCAATTTTCTTTCTTTTAATGTGTTTTTATTTTAGTTTTATGTAAGAGATTAACAGAAATGAAACAAATTTTCATCTAGTTATGATGTAATATTACTAACATTTAAAATTATCTTCTTTGCAGGATGTCAGAGAATGAATACTTATTCTTTGATGCTGGATATTATAAACCATTCATTATATTTCAGGGAACAGACTGAGGTGTGAATTGATACCTGCTGTGTTCTCAGATGAATACATCATGATTCCCCACAAGGGCGTGGCTGTCTGTCTCTGGAGCTGTAAACAAACAGAAATCTGGAGACTGAACTGTGCCCAGTGTGATAATTTCTCTGTGACTAGTGTGCAATAATAATCAAGTTTAGAAGACTACTTTATTAGGTACTATATACATTAAAACTTTAACTAAATTCATATTCTATTTTTTATAAACCTTTCATTTGGCCTCAAATTTTTTATCTCATAAAAAATGGCAGACTATGCACATGGTCATTAAAAATAAAACAGATCCTAATGCTGGCCAGAGAGGTCAGCGGATTATAGTGCCTGTCTAAGCAGATGCAGGGGGACCAAGGGTTCCTAGGGGACTGGGGGTTTGATCTCAGGCCTGCTGTGCCAGTCTTGCCCCCAGGGCAACTGAGACTGGCAAGGTGGTATGCACCTGTAATCCCAGCACTTGAGAAGCTGATAAATAGGAATGATCACTAGGAGTCCGATTTGTGCAGTGAGACCCTGTGGACCATGTACTAAATACATAACAATAAATAAATAAAACAAAACAGATCCTTAAAGTTCCCTTCATATATACAGCTCATTGTACTCCCATTCTAAGAAGAGACAGCATTTTGCATAATCACATGTGAAGCAATACAGAGGTGGAATAGTTGTATGATGAAGGCCTGGGTCCTGGTGGAACTGGGGATTGAACTCAGGCCCTTACACTTGCCAAAGAATCACTTATTCTACTGAGCCATCTCCCTGGCCCCCTGGGTTCTGGATAGAGCTTCCCTACTTCCCACCTCCAGGAGGATGGTAGAGATGACGTGAGTGAACCTCTGAGAACACTGACAGTGGCTCCTGGTGCAGAGTAATGTGTGCCCTATCTGTGACCCGCCTTATCAGACTTTGCAGTTCTGACTTTCCTGTCTTTAATGTGCTCTTGCTTTCTTGCCTTTTTTCTGTATGCTGTCTCCAGACTTAGCACTAGTCAGTCACCCAAGGTCTATAGAGTCAACGGTGAGGACTCCATGACAACTTTGATCCCTTTTTTGTGGGTGACATTTTAATAAGGTAAATACTCGACTGTCACCTATTTAAACCTCAGTTTTGGTTTGTTGGATCCATCTTTTCTATGGCTGCAAAATGAAAATTTGTATAACTTCGGCAGGATGTTTTTAGAGTTCTTCCAATGGACTTGTAAGTACCTCTCATTCTCTTGGATTCCTCCAAGTCATCTATGAGTAGTTTTTATAGCACAGTTACACTCACTGTGAAACACACACACACACACACACACACACACACACACACCATGCATATGTCTATATATACATACACACATGCATGCACATATATGTCTTTTCTTAAAGCTGTTTACTAGATTCTTGGGACCTAATTTGTTTCAACCCATGACTCCGTGATTGCTCTTCCCAATATACAATGTCCTTATTCCTCTTTTATTTAAAAAATTGAGCTTCCGACCTCTTGAATCTTGATTTTGCTCTAAGTTGCCCCTAAGATTTACTTATCTTGTGCATTATGTTCATTTGCCATGTGAAGTATTGCTTGAAAAATACTTTTGTATTGCTGCTAGATTATGACTCATTGGCAGTAAAGCACATGTCTGTTAATTCTTTCATAGGTCATCATACTATTTTAGAATATATACTACATATTACTTACATTAATTCTGTCATTATTCTCCCCCAATTACTCTTCCATACCTTGTAAACTAGCAACTATAGCTGGTCTCTATTAACTTTGTCCATCTAGAGTGTTTTCTATCTTCTTTTATCTTGTTTCCTTAAGTACTCCTGATATTCTATGTTTTTCTGTCACCCAGTTTATTTATGTTATATATGTGAATTAAAGATGTTTCCTGGAGTATTCAAAATGGCAAGAATATGCAAAGTACCCTGATTCCAAAGAGAACTGAGCCCTCCTCTTTCTCATCCCTGCAATGTTCTTTATTGCAGTGTCTCACGCATCTTTCACTTCTATCAGGTTGTAAGCCTGTGTCCTGTGAGTTTTATTAATGCCTACCTCTTGGTCCATTTCTTGCAACATAGTAAGTCTTTAATAAATGTTTACTGAAAAAAGTCCCAAGCATTGAATAGAGAGCTTTATCGATGAAAATAGCAATACTTGCACTGTTCTCTTAGGTTTTCTAAAAACCTACCTTTACACAAAGGCTGCCAAGTGTGGCACTGGATCCAGATGGCATGATTACCGTCCCAGCTCCTCTGCTTCCTGGCTGGCAACAAGGGTAAGTTATCTCTGAAACTAATTACATCATACACCATATAAAATCCCACAGGGATCTTGGAAGGGTTTTCTAAATTTATTTTTTATTAGCACATGTTTGAAACACATATTGTTTACATTGATCAGAGGGAATAGGTACATAAGCCTGGTATATTTTAATTCATTTTATTCCTTCCCTTCCCTCCCCCTCTATCCCTTCCTATTTGCAAAGGATCTCCTCCCTGTTTCTGATTGTCTATATTTTATTTTGTTGCTTAAATAATTTATACTTTGGATTTGTGGTATTTATATGTAATGGAGGATTTTAATAATTAGACCAGTAGTCAGTATATAGCAAATACTTAAGAATTTAGCTGCTTTTTATTTAAAGGTTCAATAAAAAAGAGCCTTTAAATTGATATTTACTTTAATATTGATTTTTGATAAAGAGACCAGGATTATTACTGTCACACTACTGCTGCCACTTACATTTATTAGGCACTCAATTTTCCAGAGCCTATGAACAGTCTGTCTGTCAACAGAAGACTGGGGCTGATATCAAAACAGAAATGTTATCTGTATGGATAATCAGAAGCACACACACAGAAAAAGAAACATTAATATGTAGAAGTTTCTTCATAATTACATTTTTATTTCAAAAATTATGATTAAATATGTGTAACATAAGATTTTACCACTTAATCATTTTTAAATACACAGTTCATACAATGTATAGACATTAAATATTTTCATATTATGTACAACTATTACTAGTATCTCCAAAACTTTCTTTCTCTCTTCCTTCCTTTCTTTCTTTCTTTCTTTCTTTCTTTCTTTCTTTCTTTCTTTCTTTCTTTCTTTCTTTCTTTCTTTCTTTCTTTCTTTCGACAGGGTCTCACTATGCAGTTCAGGATGGCCTTAAGCTCAGTTTGTAGCTCAAGCTGGTCTTGAACTCACAACAATCCTCCTGCCTCAGCCTCCCAAGTGCTGGGATTACAGGCATGTGCCACCACGCGTGGCTCTTTCTTCCTTTCCTTTCCTTTCCTTTCCTTTCCTTTCCTTTCCTTTCCTTTCCTTTCCTTTCCTTTCCTTTCCTTTCCTTTCCTTTTCTTTTCTTTCTGGAACCAGGGATTGAACTCAGGCCCTTGCACTTGCTAGAGAAGCACTTATTCCACTATTCCATCTCCCCAACCCACCTAAAACATCTTTCATCTTGATGTTCAGTACCATGAAGCAAGTCTCCATTCCCCTCTTCTAGTTCCTAGCAGTCACCATTCTACTTACTGTTCATGTGAATTAACTACTGTCAGTATTTCATTTAGTGTAATCATCATGATATTTGTCTAAGCTTCATCTGGCTTTTTGTGCTTTGCACATCTTCAGATTTTATTCATGTTATAGCATGTCTCCTTTCTCCTTAAGGATGAATATAACATTTTGATTTTAATGGTTGTAAAACTTTTCCTTTCTATCACTGTGTGTTTTTAGTAACTTTTTAGTAACTATAGCTGAACCTCTGAAAATCAGGTTCAATCTTTATGAAGTTATTCAAGTTTTCTTGAGGCCTCAAATAATAATTGAAGGTTACAAAAGAAGACAAATCTATTGCCTAAAAATACAAATGAAAAATATCTTTTTACTATAACTAAAGACACATATACTTTAAGATTCATTTAATATTCTGTTTTAAGAAGTAAAGGAAAAGTTGCTGAAATGGGTGGTATTGCTACCTACCAGCATTGATTACCTATGTCATTTTGGTCAATGCATTCACCAGCCATAAAAGGTCAAAAAGAGTGCACTTCCTTGAGAACATTGAGAATGAGCTGACAAGTGGTCTGTTCTCTGGGGATGGGCATAAAGATGGAATGAAAGATGTTCTAACCTGACAAGACTAGAGTTAAAACCCTTAAAACTGTTTCTTTCCCAGTATTTCTAATGTTTTTAAATTGCAAAACTGGATCAGGAAACTTAGGGTAAGTATTTTATTTCAGGAAGCTGTTAATGAGAAAAACAGTGAACCGTCAGGAGAGTAAAGGGACAAAATTACATATAACAACCTTGGTAGTTTAAAACATAGAGCTCAGATATCCAGCCTGGGAAATTCACAAGGTATGTATGTTCCCTTTTTCTTTGAGAGAATGACACTGTAAATTGAATTTTATTTTATTACCTCAGGTAGAAAAAACATTTTTGCATTCATTATTTATGCCCTGCCTCATGCAAGAATTATGTGAGGCATCTGAGAGAATATTAAAGAATGTAATTTAAGAATAGAACAGGATCTCTCCAGCTTACCTTTTCTTGCACAGACACTGACTTTTTCATCTGAAAATATTAAGAGAAACCCTAACAAAAACCACAAAGCTGATAACTGTGGAGAAATAGGTTAGTAGCCCTGGGATGGCAGTAACTGTGGCTTGTCTGCTAGCATTGGTCAGTTCAGCTTGCCATAATTAGGATTTTCTTGGCCTGTAAATAAAACAGCCATATGCTCTAGATTTTTTGGGACAACTCCAATTAAAACATTCTTTCCTGTTGTTTGACCGTGTGTCAGACCATATGTTCTAATATTCTTATGCAAAATACAGTCAGCTTACCCCATCAATTTCCCTAGTGGACCTTTCCATCAAGGTACACAGTAGCTCCTGTATGTGGGTTAGGATCTGTGTCCTACCTATTGTATAAAACTCAGCCCTGTCTATGTATTCTATAAATATCAATCTGAGTTCTTCAACTATCTCTTGCCACCTTCCTTCTCTCATCTCTGCTCCACCTCAGTGTTCTCTCCGCCCAGCACTTACTTGCATGTCATCATACATTATTCTTATTGTCCTGCATGGATTAGTCTCATCATCTCAAAATAGCACTGAATTTTTCCTACAAATTTCAATGGTCCTTATACAGTGTTGAACAACATATATCTCTATCTTTTTGTCTATCTTGCTAGCTACCTTTCTACAACATATTGTAGCATTAAAAAAGTGTTGTTCGAGCCGGGCGTGATGGGGCATACCTGTAATCCCAGCACTCGGGAGGCTGGGGCAGGAGGATTGTTGTGAGTTCAAGACCAGCCTGAGCTACAAAGTGAGCTTAAGGCCAGTCTGAACTGCATAGTGAGATCCTGTCTCAAAAAGACAAAAAAAAAAAGTGTTGTTCAAGGCAGTGACCTATTTTTAAAAAGTTTCTACCAGAATCCTGTAATGAACTAGTAGACAGTTTTAAATTCTCATCACATTCTAGTCAGATTTCCAAAGTATATATTCAGCAACAGATTTCTACTCTAAATTTCTACTCACAATGTGTGTGTGTGTGTGTGTGCATTATCATGACAGATAAAACCTGGACCATGATTTGTAGTGGCAAAAAGTAAATTTTATTTTTCTCTGTGTCCTAGATATATAGAATGCTATCACTTCCTTTTTTAATGCTTTTCTTAGAGTCTCCTCACTGGTTACCCTCCTAAGACTCAGTTCTCTATACTCTATAAACATTTTCTCCGTGTGAATTATTTAGAAGGCTGTTTCCATTAGTTCTAAGCGATTCCTGTCAATCAGCATCCCAGCTGTTCTCTATCTTCTCACCGGCACCCTCCCAGTAGGAAGCAGGAGTAAGAACTGCTGTGAGGAAGGCGGAGTGGGGAGTCTGGGGAGCCGTGACAACATCAGGCAGCAGGAAACCCTTCCCAGGTGAGTCTGTAGGTCCATGATGGGGCTTGCAATTCCGAGTTCAGAGAACCAAAGTAGCAGAGCTCCTTGAATCAAAAATTTTTTTAATCAAATTTTTATGGAATGTCTTTAAGGCCATTCATCATCATGCCACTCTCACACTCCCTTCTCTTTCCAATTGCATTCAATACTAATTTTTTTCTGAGGAATTGGAATGTTCAAGGAGATTAATTTTGCCAAATTGGTACATTTACTGTGTTAGATTTGTAAAAATTAATTAAGTACTTGAGAGGAGGCTTTGCTCATTAGGTGATGTTTGCTCTGAAGGCACATGAAATATTTAAAATAAAAATTGACTTATAAGTGTAGTTTAAAACGTTTCATGAGATTTAATTATCCAAGTTTGTAAATAGTACTGATTTCTATATTTAATTGACTTTCTTCAACATAGCTCACCAACTATTAATCAAAGAAAAGAGAATTATTCGTAATTTGCTTAGAAGATAAGTGATTCAGCCTCAAGAACAATTAGATATTTTGAGTCTTTTTTTTTTTTTTTTTTTTTTTGTATTTTTTAATAAGAATCTACAGAGTCTCACGGCTTAGAATGGACTCGTAGTGGTTCTCCTGTTTTCAGCCTTCCAAGCACTGGGATTACAGGTGTGAGCCACCACGCCCAGTCTCAATGGATCAGGATGCCCTGAGGGCAGGGATTGAACCCTGGCCTCTGAGCTCTGCCTAAGCAGGCGCTTTAGTCTGCTGAGCTATTTGGCCAGCCATGGACATTTCATTTTGTAACTTTAAAAATAGAATTTAATTTGTGATTCCAGTAAATGTAAATGGTTTTCTATAGTTCTAAAAGATCCTTTCTTGCTCAACCCATAAATACAAACCTCTGGCAATATCAAAACAGACCCATAACAACCCCCTCAGATTCTCCTTCTGTCTCTCTCTTGGACAGAAACTTTCTTTCCCCCAATAAATATTCTGCTGTTAACTAACTAAAAAAATGAATTAAAAAAAAAATAAAAGATCCAAATTTACTTAAGAATAAATAAGGTATACACACAAAAAATAATTAAAAAAGGAATAAATAAGATCATATTCTCTAGTCTTTTTGCTCCTTATAGAGTACTGAAATTTCTTAAATACAAATCATCCACAAAACCTGTCTTCAATTTGAGAATTATTAGCACTTTTAAAATCCCCTGTTAAATACAAAGTTCCTTCAGCTATTAGGTATGTAATACAGAATGCCTTTGTAATATGAAAAAATACCTTTGTATTACAGAATAGAATTGGCTCCCATGGCTTATACATGATCTGTGCTAATCTAAGCCTGTCAGTAAATAAATAACAGAGAATAATGGAGATTCTTCTATTAGCTGGAAAAGAAAATCATAGACCCTGCACCCACTTCCTCAGCCCTTCTTAGGGACAATCCAGGTTTAAACATGTTGTTATGCTGCAGGGTTAGACACAAATACAAAGCCTGTGTTTCTTCTATATTGAGAAAGTTGAAGCTGTCCATTGCTCTTTTCTCTTTTCTGCACACCTGCTCTTGCAACACTGCCAACAAAGCCACTGCTGCATGGCACTTTGATTGTGCAAGTGTCCTGCCAGACTCCAGAGTGTCTGCCGGGCACTGGCATGCCTGGTACTAAATAGCAGATGACCTACACCATGAGTGGTCAGGCCAGTCCCTTAGTGCTGACAAACATGCGTTTTTAAAATTTGCTTTGTCAGTTTCTAGTTATGTATAATCTTGTGAAGACAAAAGTATCTACAATAGTATCTTCAGGTGACTTCAACTGAGGGATATCCTATGACTTCAGACAGACTGTAAAATTCAAAACAAAAATCATCCCATGCAAGTATAATTTAGGTGAATAAGGATTTTCTTGCTATTGCACAACCAGAATAAAACTGACAAATAAAATTGGAAGCCAGGATGCTAAAACTAAAACAAGATGCAAGTGTCTTTTATAACCCAGGGTTGAAACTTTTGTGTTTACTTAATCAGTTTTGTTTTTTTTTTTTTTTTTTTTTTTTTGTCTTGAACTCACAACAATCCTCCTGCCTCATAATCAGTCTTCTGTATTTTTTTGGTGGAACTGGGGATTGAACTCAGGCCCTTGCACTTGCCAGGCAGGTGCTTATTCTACTGAACCATCTCCCCAGCCCTAGTCTTTTGTATGCTTTTATTGGCTGTATTATAATACATACTATATGTTGAAAAGTATAGTATGGGTTTCCCCCCTGCTTTAGGCTGTTGGGACTGCCCATAATTTCCTTTGTAGAAAAGGTTCCCGATAAGGAAAGTTTGAAAACCCACTGACTTATATCAAGCCAGTTTTCCTCAGAGATTCTATTTCTTCTCCTCTTTTTTTTATGCAGCATATCAATATTCCTGAAGATTTTTAATAATATTTTCCCCTCTCAATAATTTATAAAAGTTCTTTGAGGACTATTAAATTAGATTCAATGTTTTGGGCCTGGCTTTTCAGGAACTCTCTACCCTTGCTATTCAAATATATTTCCTCTGGTCACCACCAGATCACTAGGTCCAGGGCAGGTGTGCTGCCTCCATGTCTCGCCTGCCTTTGCTCTATCCTGTTAATTTTTTTGCACCAAGGCACTGTTAATCTTTTAGAACTGCTGTGTGACATGAAGCTCCTGAGCCAAAAGCTCCTTTCTGGTAATGTTATCTCCTCACTGTGTACCTTGTGTGTCCTGCACTTTGGTTCATTATGTCTTTATAATCCAGAGCTTCCCCTCTCTTCACCTACTCTAATTGTTTGTTCTTCAATAAGCCATACACCCATGCATGCTTGATTAGCATCCTAAGTTCACAAAGATCTCTCCTTCCCACGGGTTTATAACTTAATTTCACCCAAGTACTTTCTTTGTTCTATGGTCTTTCCACTATGATCACAGATTCTACATTTTATGAGGACAGTAGGCATCTATTTCTGAACAGAGAAAAGGACACTTACTGTGATTATCAGCCCTACACTTTTTGTCTCAATGTGTTACTCATTGATTCTACCCTTTTAACCAAATCGCTTGAACTTTCACGGTCTTGCTTTTTCCTCTGTGTACAGCGAGGATAATAATTTCTGCTGTACTTTAAAATACAGCTCTCACAGGAGGAATAGTCTTGCTTTTTGTTTGGGTAGCTCCTTTTTGGAGTCACCCTGGGTGGACAGATAGCTGTCACCAAAGGAGAAGCCATTGAGAGCAGGCAGTCCCTAGCAAGGTGATGACGAGAATACACCTCATAAGATACATTGGCTGTATTTGTTTCTTTTCCATATTCTTTGCCCAGGTGACTTCTCTAATCCTGAGGGCTCCAAGTGCTTTTTGTATAGGAGTGACCTCCATATGCCTGGGAAAGTCTGGAACTCTCTGATAAGCTTCATATCTAAATTAGGTCTTTCTTTTGAGAGGTCTCACAGACTTCTCAAGTTTAAGATATCTAAACCAAACACTTCCCACATTATCTCTACATTTCCATCTAAACCATATCTATGTGTGTGTGTGTGTGTGTGTGTGTGTGTGTGTGTGTGTGTAGAATTACAAGGGTTACAAGGGGTGGGTACTGGGAATTGAACTTACAGCCTTGCATATACTAGACAAGTACTCAATGACTGAGTTACATTACTGACCTAGAACCATATCTAATCTATTCTACATCTTTCCTCATTTTTAATGAATGATAAATTGTTCAAGTTGAGGACCAGCCAGATAGCTCAGTGGATTAAAGCACCTGCTTAGGCAGACAGAGGGGTTGGGTGGTTCAATCCTGAGCCTGCTGGGCTGGCTTCACCCCAGGGGCATGCTGAGACATTGAGACTGGATGTGGTGGCCTGAGCCTGTAATCCCAGCACATGGGAGGCTGAAAAACAGGAGGATCACTATGAGTCTGATCTGTGTAGGGAGACCCTGTAGACCCTGTACTAAATATATTTTTAAAAATTGCTCAAGCTGGAATATGAGGACTGCCCTTCATAGTTCATCTCCGCTTCCAGGTTATCACTAAGCATTATTAAGCCTATTTCCTAAGCATCTCACCAATTTGTTCCCATCTATTTACTGCTACCACACTTGTCAGAGTTACCTTTATCCTTTGATGGGGCTACTGCAAAACTCTAACTGGTCCCTCCATTTCTGGCTGACTGGCTTTGATCTCACTTTGTATCCCAAGGTGTCTCAAACTCAGGGTGATCCTCCTGCCTCAGCCTCCTGAGGGCTGAGATTGTATGCCACATCTGGCTTTTATTCTTACATTTTATACTGAAAATAAATCCAAACTACTTGCAGTGGCCAGTAAGAGCCTCTGTGATCTGGTCCTTGCCGACTTTGCCAGGTTCATTTCACGAGTTTCCTGCTTTCCAGAATCCATTTAAATCAGTCTTGGTTCTCTATCTTTTGCCTGATGGTTTTTTCCCCATCTTATCTAGATAACTCCAAGCTCCTTTTAAAATATCAGAAAAGCCTTTCCTAATCCTTATAGTCTAAAGCAGTCTTAGCTCAAGACACAATAGTATTTTTCTTTGTTTGATGAGTTGTTCATCTGTTTTGAGCCTGGACTGTAACCTAGGAATTATCTTCCACTAACAGCACCACAGGCCATAGCAATGGTTAGGACTGAGGGAATTTTAGGATCACTGCAGAAACTGGACTACAAAGTTTTCCTCTCTTGACTTCCATAAATGTCCTCTTATTGTGGCTGACAAACATCACCAATTTTCACCTTTCCAGTTCTTTCACTCTTCTATAAGTTCTTGTGATTAAAAGCAACTGTATTGCTTCAGATAGTCTGATTATAATACTGGCCATTGGGTGATAGAAATGTTTCACTAATAAGAACAGTAATCAGACCACACACTTTTTTTTTTATGATGTCATAATGCTATTAATGTGTGTTATCTCTTTTAATCTGGGAGTCAGGGCTTGAAGATGTATCCTGCTATTGTAGGCAGCTGAGTTAAATAGAAATATTCTAGGCAGTCAGACAGGGCCAGGCCTTCAACAAGACAAGATGGCAGACAAGGTGACTTTGCAACTTTGAAGAGACAGACACTCCCTATGGGCCACACCTCAAGACCAAGACAAAAAAGAAGAAACATATTTACATACTTCCCTAGGGATGGCATCAGAGATTGATATTCTAGATAGGTATCAATCACTTTGAAAGAGCGTAAATGAGTCACTAGTCCAACGTGCAACAAGAAGAGACTCTGTCCCATATTCATGCCCCCTTGCTATGTGACTCACTTCCCCATTTGGTACTGGATTTAATCAATTTTACCTGAGTAATGGTGCTTGTAATCCCATTGGTTGACCATAGTTTTGTCCCACCTCTTGTCCACCTAAGTGAGTTCCTATGTCTTTACCACCTTAGACCTGCCTCACCACATGGTTTTCCTCTGTAAAAGTCCCTGGAAGACACAGCTTCTGGGGGAACTACCCACCTAGGGACTCACCTCCTGTCCTTCTTTCAGACAGGAGCTTTCTTTCCCTCAATAAATCTATTCTGCTCATAACCTCTGTTTGTTCTAAAATTCATTCTTTGGTTTTAGAGAACACGAACTCATGCAGGTCAGGTCCAGAGATCGTTTTTCCCTATGTCATTTGGAGGTTCAGCTTATTCATTTGGAGGTCACCCACGTGAGATCAGTTTTTCTCCCTGTATCACTGCTACTTTAGTTCCTTGGCATGGTTTCCAAAGTGGCATCAATAGCAGTTTCTATCCAATTCAGGAAGGAAGGACTTCATTTTATAGGGAAAAAATGAAACTCCTGACCTGAAAGGTACATGGATGAGTTTGTGTTCTCTAAAACCAAGGAATGAATTTTAGGAACAAACAGAGGTTACGAGCAGAATATATTTATTGAGAGAAAACAAACTTCTGTCCAAGAGAGGGACAGAAGGGGGATCTGAGCAGGTTGTCCAGGAAGTAGCCTTTTCCAGGGATTTTATAAAGCAAAGCCATGTGGTAAGGTGGGTCTAAGGTGAAAACCATGGGAACTCATTCAAGTGAGCATGAAGTGGGACAAAACTATGGTCAACCAATGAGAATACGAGCATCCTCCTCAGGGCCAGGGAGATAGCTCAGTAGAATAAATGGCTGCCTGGCAAGTGAGGGTCCTGAGTTCAACCCCTTGTAAAAACAACTTACAAGCACCATTGCTTAGGGAAAATTGATTAAAATCAGGAACAACTGGGAAAGCAAGTCACGTAGCAAGCAGGCAAGAATACAGAACAAGGTCTCTTCCTGTTGGGGTTGGGCTAGTGACTTTTTTAGGCTCTTTCAAGGTGATTGATACTTATTTAGCATATCAATCCCTGATGCCCATCCTTAGGGAAGTATCTGGCTGCATTTGTTTACTCTTGTCTTGAGATCTGGCCCACAGTGGAGATGTGTCTGTCCATAGTTGAAAAGTCTTCCAGGTCACACAGGCTACCTGACCTTCGCCACGAAGACCCTGGGCTAGCAGCCTGGGAATGCTGGGGGCACCATGGGCAGGCAGGGAGGCCAGGCCACCTTATATGGTCTGGGCACTCTGTGGGCCTGAGGTTAGAAACGGATATGGGTGGGGCTTGTGGCTTCCTGGGTGGACCTGGGGAAGAGAGCTAGCTGCCCTTGTCCTGAGGATAGTAGGAGCCTCCTGCCTGCATCTCTGCCAAGCTCTGGCTCTGTGCCACTGCTGTGGGGTCTCCTGGGTGCTGAGGCCATGCAGTTCAGCTGAGGTGATAAAGGCCCTCCTTTACCTGCCCTAGTGTACCTGTGCCCTGCATGAGCTGTTCCTGACCTGGAGGTGGCCCACTTAACCTGCCCTGCCTTTTAGCCAGGACCCTGTCCCTGTAGACCCCTGCAGGAAGCTGGTGGAGAAAGTGTGGCTACTGACCCAGGCCTGCACTCTTCCATAGGGGCTTTGGCTGGCCAGGGTTTTGCTGTGAGGTGTCCTAGGGCTTGGCCAGAAGCCTACCTGGAGACCTTCAGACTGTCCTTCCTGTGCTGCCTGCCCACCAGAGCCCCTTTTGTGAGGTCAAACCACATAGCAATGCAGGGCTGCCCCCAAGTCAGGGTCATCCAAACTTAGGTTACCCCACTTATGGGATCTCAGGCACCAAGGAGCAACCCCTCACCCCCTCAGACAGTGGCGTTTGGCAGAGGATAGTGCATCCCTTAGATGGACATTTGTCACCACCTCTGCTGCATAGCCCTGGGCCCGATGTCCTGGTGTTTGTCCAGGAGGTAGCCATCAGGACCCAGCACGCCTTGTTGGGACTTGAGCCTAGGGTACAGTGTTCCAGTGTCATGTGGGGCTGACCCCTGAAGTCAGAACAATAAATATGGTGCAGGAAAAAAAAAAAAAGTCACCTTGTCTTCCATCTTATGTCCCTGAGGGCCTGGCCCTGTCTAACTGCCTAGAACATTTCTATCTAATTTAGCTGCCTACAGTGAGTTTGAAGGCAGAACATGTGCTTTTTAAGGTTAATTTAAAAAATGATAGTTCCATTTTAGGGCTGAATTCTTTTTCTTATATCAACCTCAAATTCTGGGGACTTTACCGTATTTTACTGACTTTAATTCCACATAGGGTTCTTGGGACAGATAAGTGAGATGATATTGTTGTAGGCAGCTAAGTTAGATAGAAATATTATAGGCAGTTAGACAGGATCAGGCCCTCAAGGATACAATATGGAAGGCAAAGTGACTTTGTAACTTTTGTTTTTTTTGTGGTACCAGAAAGCGAACTCAGGACTTCGTGCTTGCCAGGCAAGCACTCATTCCACTGATCTATCTCCCCAGCCCCAAGTTTGTAACTTTGGAAGAGACAGACACTCCTGCTGTGGGCCAGACTTCAAGACAAAAGAGTAAACAGATGCAGCCACACACTTCCCTAGGGATAGACATCAGGGATTGATGTTCTAAATAGGCATCAATTACCTTCAAAGAACCAGAGTCACTAACCCAACTTCCAACTGGGAGAGAGCCTGTCCCACTTGCTATAGGACTCACTTCCTCCTTTGGTCCTGGATTTAGTCAACTTTACCTGAGCAATAGTGCTTGTAATCTCATTGGTTGATCATAGTTTTGTCCCACCTCATGCCCACCTAACTGAGGTGGAGAACTCATGTTCTCCACACTGGACTCACCTCACCACATGAGTTTTATTTTACAAAAGTCCCTGGAAGGGACAGCTTCTTGGGAAACCAGATCAAGCCCACGTTCTGTCCCTCTTTAGGACAGGAACTTTCTTTCCTCCATTATGTATGTTCTGCTCTTAACCTCTGTTTTTTTTCCCCAAAATTCATTCTTCAGTTTTAGAATATGTGAACTTGTCTGGGTACCTTTCAGGTTGGGTGTTTCATTCCCCCATATCAATATTAACTAATATTTGTTGGGTGTTTATTTTAACATCCCCAGTGCATAACATCCCTTGCATGAATTTATTCATACTTCATAACTGCCCCGTGAAGTAGGTAGCTTTGTCAGAACCATTTACAAAAGAAAAACTGAAACACAAAGAGACTATGCCATTTAACAATGCCTTGCTAAAATCATCTTGCTAATAAATGGGAGATTAAAATACAAACCCAGCAATGTGATTATAGAATCTAGGCTCTTATATGGCATATATGTGAATGTTTATTCTTTTCCAACATTTATTTTTAATGTGTTTATTCACACATCCAGATATGCAGATGTGTGCCAGATATGCAGCACAATGCAGACACATAGCTTGTATACTACTGGGAAAGATGAGTTTGAACAAATGATTATGAACATGATATGTGTTAGGAAATTGAGGACCACTGTGCTGTTAAGATCACAGAGTGGAGGGACTTGCTGCTAATCCAAGGGTCCCTGAGGAAGGACTGCTCAGCTGAGGGGGTAGGTGCCTATGTAAGTTAAACAAAGGTAAAGGAGGAAACTGGGAAGTGAGCAGAACACTCTGCAAGTACTTGAAAAACTAAAAGAACTCAAGGTAACTAGAAGTCTCTCACAAGGAGGTAGGAAGGGTGGAGTGATGCAAGAAGAGTAAGTACCTATCAAAAGGTTTGATCAGGGCCAGCTGTGGTGGCCCATGCCTGTAATCCCAGCACTCGGGAGGCTGAGGCAGGAGGATTGTTGTGAGTTCGAGACCAGCCTGAGCTACAAAATGAGCTCAAGGCCAGCCTGAACTGCATAGTGAGACCCTGTCTCAAAAAGACAAAAAAAAAAAGGTACCAGATCTGTCACCAAAGGCCTCCAATGCTACCGAAGAACTTGAAGAATCTGATGCCTTATTCAAAGGACCTTGGGTATCTATTGAAAAGTCTGAAGACTGCGTGGCTTACTGCAGCTGCACTGAGAAAGCAATGATTATTAGGGGGAGGGAGTGTCTTGGTTCATTTTGTAGTGCTGTGATAGAATACCTGAAACTGGATAATTTATAAAGAAAAAAAATTTACTTTTCATAGTTCTGGAGGTTCAAAAGTTCTGGAACACACACATGCACACACCCACACACAAAGTTCTAGAACATGGCACCAACATCTGGCTTTATGCTGTGTCATAACTTTGCAGAAAGAAAAAAAAAAAAACCGAGTAAAAGTCAAAAACAAGGAAAGGCCAGATTTGTTTTTTCAACAGCCCACATGCATGAAAATTAATCCATTTTTGAGATAGTAGCATTTAATCCCCTCGAGAGTTTAAACTTCCGCTTTTCTTTTTTTGTATTTTAGGACAGGGTCCATAGGTCTACAGGATTTATGGGGTCATGCAGATCGGAGTCATAGAGACCCTCCTGTTTTCAGCCTCCCAAGCACTGGGTTTATTGGCACACACCACCATTCCATCTCAATCACTATCTCAGAGTGCCCTGGGAGCAGGGCTGACGAGGTACACCAATTGCTGGCCACAGTCCTCCACCTAAGCAGGTACTTCAGTGTGCTGAGCTATCTGGACAGCCCTAAACTTCCACTTCTATGTGTCTGCACAGTGGTAACTAAATTTCAATATCAACTGGGGAGGGGGACCCCAAATGGTAGGAAAAGCTCCTTTCCGTCTTCCAGGACAGAGGCCAATGGTGTGAGTAGTGGCAGGGAGTGGAGGAAGTGGATGGGCTCACACATACACGTGAGGCAAAAAGGAAAGGACTAAGTGATTGGATGTCGATGGTGAGAAGAAAGGAGTCCACTTTTTTTTTCTTTTTGAGACAGGGTCTTACTATGTAGTTCAGGCTGGCCTTAAGCGCACTTTGTAGCTCAGGCTGGTCTCGAACTCACAACAACCCTCCTGTCTCAGCCTCCTGAGTGCTGGGATTACAGGCCTGTGCTGCCACGCGCGGCTAGGAGTCAACTTTTGTGTTTCAACAAAGTTTGATTTTTTTCTTTTGGCAGAACCAGGGATTGAACTCAGCCAAGCACAAGTTTGATATTGTAAATAGAAATGGGTAAGAGAAATAGAGCAAGATTTGGGTGATGCTGATACAGGGAGAAAAACTGATCTTGGGTGGGTGACATACAAATGAATAAGCTGAACCTCCAAATGACAGGGAAAAAAACGATCTCTGGACCTGACCTGTATGAGTTTGTGTTCTCTAAAACTGAAGAATGAATTTTAGGAACAAACAGAGATTATGAGCAGAATAGATTTATTGAGGGAAAGAAAGCTCCTGTCCAAAGAAGGACAGGAGGGGGGCCCCGAGTGGGTGGTCCCCAGGAAGCTCTGTCTTCCAGGGACTTTTATAGAGGAAAACCATGTAGTGAGGCGGGTCTAAAGTGGCAAAGACAAAGGAACAAGCTTAGGTGGACAAGAGGTGGGACAAAACTATGTTCAACCAACGGGGTTACAAGCTCAGGTAAAATTGGTTAAATCTGTACCAAATGGGGAAGCAAGTATGTACCAAGTGGGCATGAACAAGGGACAGGGTGTCTTCCTGTTGGGGGTTGGGCTGGTGACTCAACAGGGCTCTTTCAAGGTGATTGATACCTATTTAGAATATCAATTCTTGATGCCCATCCCTAGGGAAATATGTAAATACGTTTCTTCTTTTTTGTCTTGGTCTTGAGGTGTGGCCCATAGGGAGTGTCTGTCTCTTCAAAGTTGCAAAGTCACCTTGTCTGCCATCTTGTCTTGTTGAGGGCCTGGCCCTGTCTGACTGCCTAGAATATTTCTATCTAACTCTACTGCCTACAACAACGTGACTGATGGAATAATGGATTGAGTCTTGGGGGTATCGAAATATTGGACGTGGATAGATCAGTCAAGCAATTGGCATGTAACAGTCTGAAGCATAGCAAAATGTAGTTGGCTATTCTGAATAGGCAGTTTTAAATTTTATTATTTCCAAAGTTAAGATTTCTTAAAAATTAATTTATTCAAAATATTTCCTTTGATTATTAATGATAGACTGTAATAGACTTTCATAGGATATTCTGCAAAAAGAGAATAGTCTATAAAATAATAATTAATTTGTACTTTGTGAAATCAGAGAAGTCTTTAAAACATCTTTTCATCTTGAAGAGAGATTTGTTCAGTTAAAATAAAATTTAGCCCTGGCACTGAATTTTAGCACAATTGCCAAAGGCAAAGTCCAACTTAACGAAATTTTAACATAATTATTGGCTTGAAGTGCTAGTTCTTTTCAAGTAAGTCCACATCATTCCTTCATTTTTATCTCCAACACAATGTTGCTTACACCATTGTACCAGAGTTTATTGTCTTTGTCTACATATTGCAAAGGTATGCTTTTGTCAACCTTGAACAGAATAATGTGCCTTAGAATTACAAGAACTTAATAAGATTTTACTGTAGTGTGTTTACCTGTTTCCTGTGCATAAAGTTCTGAATCTTTTAGTGATTGCAGCAGTGTTTCACATGCTCATAGCCACCTAAGTGGGACAAGTTACAGAAAGAGGAAAGTTAGTTTGGAAGAAGAAATTTAGAAAACCGTTTCTCAAATCTTTTTTTTTGGTGGAACTGGGGATTGAACTCAGGCCTTTGCACTTGCTAGAAGGGTTTATTCTACTGAACTGTCTCCTGGGCCCCTCAAATCTTCTATCACAGCTGTCAAAGGCATTTTTTGGTCAATATACTGTCTTTCATTGTTAACTGAACATCATAATGTACATATAATGTTTTGGATCAGAGTTTTACCCTGAAAGGAAGCAAACAATTACAGCTACTTCCTACAATTCTTAGTTTCAGGGTTTTCACATGACTGTATGCTCCATATCTACCAAATCTTTCTAGATCTTTGTGACTCTCTAGTTCTCAGATATACTATTCATTAGCACAGTCAAGGCATAAAGGAACTTGTTCCGTGTAACCAATATTAGTCTAATACTAAAATCAGTTAAGGATATTACAAGAAGGGCTGGTCAAATAGCTCAGCAAGCTGGGTGTGGTGGTGCAGGCCTGT
>PVKA01039869.1:0-19142 GCA_004027165.1 Ctenomys sociabilis
CAGGTTTTTTTATAGCTGAATTATATCAAAGATTCAATAATTATTTACCTAGTGGATGACCATAGCACTAAAAGCCGACATAATATCCTGTCCAACCACCATTAGTGCAGATCTTGCCTCTCATAGAATTATGTAGAAGCACAGCGTTATCTATCCCAACTGTACTGTCTATACACACACATCCTGATTTTTTCTTTTTCTGTAGGGTCCTTTTCTTTTTATCATGACTGGATGTTTGACTTTGTCAAAACCATTTTCTACATCTATTCAGATGATCATGTGTTTTTTATTCTTGGTTCTTTCTTACGTTTGCTAGTATTTGATTTAGGATTTTTGCATCTACATATTAGAGAGATTGGCCTATAGTTCTCTTCTTTGGTTGAGTCTTTCATTGGTTTTAGAATCATAGTAATACTAGCCTCCCTGACTGAGATTGGAAGAATTTCTTGCCTTGGAAGTTACTGAAGAATTTGAGAAAAGTTTGCATGAAAGCTTCACTAAATTTCTTGTAGAATTCTGCTGCAAACCCATTGGGATCGGGGCTTTTCTTCATTGGTAGTATTTTTTTAAATTACATTTTTTTATGTACTTGGTAAAGTTTCATTATGCAGCTCAGACTACAATCGATCTTCCTGTTTTTACCCTCCCAGTGCTAGGATTGCTTGCATGCGCCACAACGCCTGGTCTTACAGCCAGGATGTGGAGTCGGCTTGACATGCGACTCTGAGAATTAAACCCTGGCCCCTGTGCTCGCTTAAGCAGGTACTTAGTCCACTGAGCTATCTTACCTGCCTTACATTGCCAATTTTGTTCTACATTATTATGTTATTTAGAGTTTACATATATTCTTGACTCAGCTTTGGCATTTCATATGCATGTGGTAAACTATCCATCTCCTCTGTATTTTCTCTGCTTTGAAAGTAAAGATTTTAGCAGTAAGTATTGATTATCTTCTGAATTTCTCTGGGGTATGCAGCGATTTCACCCTTTTTATTCTTTATTGAATTAACTTGGGGTTTTTTCTTTCCTGTTTTTGATTAGGTTTGGTAGGGGTTTATGAATTTTATTTTTTTGAAGAATCAACTCTTTTATTTATTTATTCTTTGCATTGTTTTCTTCATCTTCATTGCATTAATTTCTGTTTTAATCTTTGTAATTTTTTGCCTTCTTTTGGATTTGGGCTTAACTTGCTCTTTTTCTAGGAACTTAAGGTATAACATAATATTGTTTATTTTGTCTTTTCTGTTTTCCTAATGTGTAAATTTACCACTACATATTTTTCTCTTAAGACAGCTTTCATTGCATCTTACATGTTTTGCTCAGTTGTATCTGTATTTTCATTTAATGTAAATATTTCTTAATTTCTTCTTTAATTTCATCTGTGACCCACTAGTTGTATAGGAGGTTGTTATTTAATTTACATGTTTATGGTTTTTTTTTTAGTTTCTTTTGTCAATAATTTCCAGTTTTATTGCCCTGTGGTCAGATAGTATGCCTGGAATAATTTCATTTCACTTGCATTTAATTAATTGAGGATTCCGGCAGAGTGGGAAACCATTGAAGGTGAATATGTGGTGAACACTGTTGTGTGAAGCAGTGGCTGCTGCCATGGTCAAGGGGCCCAGCATCCTCAGAATCAAGCCCATCCAAAGGATGTAGCCCTTCTGACATTTTAACATCGTGTTTTTACTGAAATGTCCATTAGCAGTGTTTGCTTTTTTTCTGCAGACAAAAAAAGACCATGTGCAGATAAAACTAGTAAAGATTATTTCTCCAGCAAAAACAAAAAAAACCAACCAGTGGTCTGTGTGCTAATGTGTGGTCCATTTTGGAGACCGTCCCATGTGCAGTTGAGAAGGATGTGCATTCTGTTGTTGCTGGGTGAAACACTCTGTAAAGATCTACCAAGTCAATTTCTTCACAAGTTTTGTTTAGTTCTCTTAATTCTTTGTTGATTTTTTTTTTTTTTTTTTTTTTTTTTTTTTTTTTTTTTTTTTTTTTTTTTTTTTTTTTTTTTTTTTTTTTTTTTTTTTTTTTTTTTGCCTAGGTGATGTATCTCTTTGTGATAGTGGCATGTTAAAGTCCATTATTATTGTATTGTTGCTCATTTGATTTTTCATGTCTGTTAAAATTTGACTTGTGTAAGTTGTTTTCCTACTTTGGGTGGATGTGTATTTATAATTGTTATGTCTTCCTTTTGTAGTTTTCCCTTGACAAGTATATAATGACCTTCTTTATCTCTTTGAATGATTTTTGGTTCAAAGTTGATATTGTGAGATACCAGGGCAGCCATCCTTGCTTTTTCTGATATCCTTTGTTATGAAAGATGGTTTTCTATCCTGTGATTTTTAGCCTATTAATTTCCTTTTGAGTTAAATATGTTTGTTGCGTGCAGCATATTGTTGGATTTTGTTTCTTAATCCACTTTCCTAATCTGTTTCTTTTGGTTGTTGAATTAAGGTTGTTTACATTGATGGTTATGATGGATACACATTGGCTTTTCTTTGTCATGTTTTTTTCTTCTTATAGGTACTGTACTTTTTCCTTTGTTTAATTACTTGCTTTGTTTGGTGGTTCCTGTCTGTTGTTCTTAAGATGCAATCACTTTTGTCTCTTTCTAGAATATTTGTTCATACTCTTTGTAGGTTTGGTTTGGTAGTCATGAGTTTCTTTAGTTGTTCTTTGCCATAGAAGAATCTCATTTCTCCATTGAATCTTATAGATAGTTTTTCAGGGTACATCAATAAGGGATGGAAGTTAATTTCTTTTAGGTCCTGATGTATTTCATTCCAACCTCTTCTGGATTTGATAGTATGTGTTGAGTAATATGCCATGATTCTGATGGGATTTTCTTTATAAGTGATCTGTTTCTCTTCTGTAGCATCTTTTATTATTATATATTTTTCTTGAATTTCTGGGATCTTGATTTTTATATATCTAGATGTAGACTAGTGTGATTATGGCTGCATACAGTTCTATATACTGTATCTGTATGTCAGGTACTTTTGCCATGTTTGGAAATTTTTCTGCTAGTATGTCTGGAAAAAGTCTTATTATGTCACTTGTGCTATCTTCCCCTGCTTCATTGACACCTATTATTCTTATATCCTTTTTTTTTTTTTTTTTTTTTTTTTTTTTTTTTTTTTTTTTTTTTTTTTTTTTGCATCATCTTGTAATTGATGAATTGTTATTTCTTAGTACCTTGTTAGTTCTGAGAAATCTTTCCTTTCACAGTCATTGGCTGCACTACTGTCTTTGAGGTTGGAAAGTCTATCTTCAGTTTCGTTCAAGTGGTTTGCCAGATTTCAATGGAGTTCTTAATTTCCTGGATGTCTCTTTGAATGTTTCATGAATTCTTATTTTTCTTGCATTCATCATTCAGTGTTTCAATCATTTTTCTATTTTCCTTGTTCAATATTCTTTTAATGTATTTGGTATGTGGTACAGGGTCTCATAGGTGGCTTGTGATGATCTTTCTGCTCTCAGCCTCACCAGCGCTGGGGTTAGACTTGTGTCCCACCATGCTTTGTCTCGATGGCTGGCTCCATGTGCTCAGAGGTGGGGCTGGTGTGGCATGAGGCGCCCTCTATTGTTTTCCTTTTTTTAATCTCTGTCTTTTTTGGCTATGCTGAGCAATTCCTTCATAATTTCTGTCCTTTCCTTTTGGACCTGAGAGATTATTTCTGACTTTATTTCTTCTATAGCCTGATAGACTTATTTCTTTATGCAAGCTGCTAATATTTGAGAGATTTTAGGTATGTTATTTCCAAGTTCTTGTATATCTTTGTCTCCTGGATTTGTTTTGGGTGGGCTAGAGGATTGAGATTGCCTGGGCTAGAGGATTGAGATTGCCTGGGCTAGAGGATTGAGATTGCCTGGGCTAGAGGATTGAGATTGCCTGTTTTTTCACATTTTTGTAAAGCATCCCCGGTAAGCATCCAGACAGAGTCCCACGGGTTGCCCAGAGTCTGCCTAAGTTCTTAAATGGCATCAGGAAAGCTCTGTGCCTGTGCGCATGGGCCCAGAGTTTGAAGCTCTCCTGTGTCCCACAGGCCCCTCAGAGTCCTCATCCATTCTTAAAATATTGGTCCAGCAACAGCGGAAGCTTTGTGCCTGTGCACGGTGGGCTAAGGAAGGTCAGAGATTACCAGAGTCCTGCAGGCTCCCCAGAGTCTGCCAAAGTTTTTAAATGGCATGAAGAAATGGAAACTGGCCCACAAATTGCAGCTGTCCTGCATCCTGCAGGCCACTCAGATCCCCTGAAGATTTATTTATTTATTTATTATATTTTAGGGAATGATCTACAGGGTGTTCAAGGTTTCACTACTAGATCAGACTCATAGTGATCCACCTGCTTACAGCCTCCCAAGGACTGGGATTACAGGCATGCATCACCACACCCAGTCTCAACTGCTCTCTCTGCATGCCCGGGAGGTGGGGCTGGCATGGAAGGCTCAGAGATCAAACCCCTGACCCCTGCGCCTGTTTTCAGGTTCTTTAATCCACTGAGCTATTTGGCTGGCCCCAAACTTCTTTTTGTTTTGAAATTGGTGTGTTTATATACAATATTTTGTTCATGTCCTCTTGCTTTGTATCCTTCTCTTCCTGCAGGTACCAATTGGTACCCTGACCCTGACCCTTCCCAAAGTTCTACTTAGTAGTTTTCTTCTATCTCTCCTTTATTTTATAAATTCATGAACTTATATTTTAACTGATATAAAAGAAGACATACAATATTTAACTTTGCGGATGTGGTTTACCTTGCTTATCACAACTGTCTAAAATTCCATCCATTTCTTGCAAATAACATGACTTCATTCTGTTTTAAGGCTGAAAATGTTCCACTTTCATAGAGTGCTTGCTTTGTGCTTCTTGCTGCTATGTGATATGGGCTAATCAATATCTGTTTTTAAAAGAAAACACAGATACACAAATGTGGTGCAAGTGGTAGAGCGCAAGTGACTTCCTGCCACTGTGTGTTCTGTAGAGCCTTTGGATTCCATCAGTTTCTCTATGGCCATCTTTGGCTGTAAGGAAGAAACAGAGGAGGCAAAAATGAATAGTAGATTTTTGTTTTCATGTGTTCCCCTTCCCCTAGTGTGGTTCCAGTTAGTAATTTAGCATTTTGTAGTAAAAGCCGTTAGGGATCCTGAACATCTGGGGTTAAGGATGGTGCCCAGACAGGTACAAAATACGATTCTTTGGTTTACCACATGACAAGCCACATGGAATTCCTCATTTACTTGCACTATATTTAATTTAGCTTCCTTTGTATTTCTTGGATCCTGAGCCACGCTAGTTAGATTGTGCCCAGATATCTGTTACGGATATAAGATAATGGAAAATGTGGTTACTTGGGGGCTATTAAAATTGTAGTCATGCATTGATATAAAAAAATTTGTTTGCTTTTGCTATCACCAGTTCTCTACCTCCTCCTGTTTTTCTTTCCATTCCCCATTCTCCCTCTCTACTGCCACTTCTCCTTCCCCTTTTCTTCTTTCTTGTCTTTTTCTCACCTCCCTGTCTCCTTTCTCTCCTCCCTCCTCCTTTTTTCTTTCTGTCCCCCTATCCCTCCTTCTCCCTCTCTTTCTCCTTCTCTATCTTTTTCCTTTTTTGACCAAATCTTATTGTATTGGCCAGGCTCACCTGGAGCTTCTGGGATCAACAGATCCTTCTGCCTCAACCTTCTGAGAAATTGGGACAGCAAACATGTGCCATTACATCTGCCAGGTCTTAACTTCTTTTGGATTGGTGTTACTTTCCAAATTGAAGTCCTTACATATGAGATACAAAATCATGGTTATAACTTTATACTCTTTTATCAAATACTTTGATAGAGAGAAGAGGAGATTTTGCCTTAGGGTAATTTCTCTTCATTAATTCTAGACATTTTTCCTTTACCACTATAATTTGGCTATGTTCCTCAGACACAAGATTCTCATTGCACATGAAGAAAAAACACTTCACATTCTGTCTGTTTTAAGCATTTGGCTCATTCTCCTCTTTTTCTGATAAAATAAGAAGGCACAGAAGCTCAAGCATTTCATACCACATCAAAGACTAGTGCTATTCAGCCAGTATTATGGAAATTATTGTTGACAATTACAGAAATTAAATTGTTCACTAGAATGACTGAATTTGCTGTATTTGAAATTTAAATCAGAGGTATGGTTTTCCTGGTAGTCAGAAGCAAGAAGGCAGGCTGCGACTTTAAGACTGGGAGGCCTTTATTGAAGTGGAGGAGTGGAGGAAGTATCTAAATTCAATTAGGACTTCGAAGGAGCTGGTCAGATCTGCAGCTGGAAGAGGTTATAGAGCAGCTGCGGCCAGATCATCGCGGTGACTGCCCCCAGTAAGAAAAACAGCAGGGAAGGAAATTTGTTTGCCTTTTTTAATCTCAGTATTAAAACAATGTTAGAACATAGTGATTAGTTTTGTGAATAAGAAAACATTTTCTGGGCCAGCCAAATAGCTCAGCAAATTAAATTGCCTGAAAACAGCCTCAGGAGCTGGGGGTTCAGTCCCTGGACCTGCTGTGCCAGCCCAGCCCCCAGGGTGCACTGAGACGGCAACTGAGATTGGGCATGGTGGTGCACGCCTGTAATCCCAGCACTTGGGAGGGTGTAAACAGGAGGATCACTACAAGTCTGCTCTAATAGTGAGACCCCGAATGCCTTGTAGGCCCTTCAGAAAATACAAAAAAGAAAGAAAGAAAGAAA
The DNA here is from genome assembly GCA_004027165.1 of Ctenomys sociabilis. Taxonomy (NCBI): domain Eukaryota; kingdom Metazoa; phylum Chordata; class Mammalia; order Rodentia; family Ctenomyidae; genus Ctenomys; species Ctenomys sociabilis. The sequence continues at coordinate 6,720 of PVKA01039869.1, forward strand.
GAAAGAAAGAAAGAAAGAAAGAAAGAAAGAAAGAAAGAAAGAAAGAAAGAGTTTTCTAAGTGATGTCCCATGAGTTTTTTTTTTTTTTTTGGTAGATGCAAAAATAGTGAAAATGACTTTCATTAATAATGATCCCCCCTTCTAGAGAGTTAGATAATAGCTTTTAAAAAATCTTTGCTGTGAAATGGCACCACAACAACAATCCTTTTGAAATATGTTATCCAATGGTTGTCCCCAAATGGTTGTTGTATTCTTCTGTACATCTGTTACTCTTTGTTTGGGATTGATAAAGATCAAAGATGTAATGATGTTTCAGGGGATACTAGACATTGTCTGTGACAAGGACATAAGATTTTTACTCAGCTTCCAGCCCTGTGTGCTGTCTTAGTACCTGAAGCCACAACTAAGTGCATTATTGAGTCAAATTGGGACAAGAAAACCCATTCTCTTAAGAATTTGTGAGAGGCATGAGTTCTCAGACATTCAGAGAATGTAGTCTGGGAGGCTTACGACTTAATGAGTTGAGGCCAGTGACAGATTTGTGCAGCACTACACAGAGCTGTAGTAGAAAATCTTTTCTTCTGAGAGGATGTAGAGAAATGTAGGCCAGCAGTGATCATCAGAGACTGTCTAGCTAGAGAAGCAAAGGTCAGCGTTGCACTCAGGCAGGTCCTGCCCACAGACGTCAGCAGTGTGTTCCAGGGGATTCTTCTGTGCTTTCTGAAGTTTGATGCTTATTGATTCTTATTGAAGCAGCCCACTTCAGGGAAAAACTGCAACACATTTACCTCAGCAGTACTTCACTTTTAGGACTATTCTTACCAAATAGAAAAGTCTGTAAATACTCAAACATAGAGGGTTATAATTTCTGAACTATAAATTAGGATACATCTGAAAAAATATTATGCTTAAATTAGTACATTTATAGGCAAAATATTTATATTTACATCCACACTAAAACCATGGTTGTGAGATAGACCCTAACAATTTGAAATATGGGCTTTTTCTTTCTCTCACCTTTGCTCTCATTTTTTTGGTACAGTGTTTCTGAAACTTCTACCTCTAACAGAATTGCCCCTGGGCTTGCTACAACATCAGTTGCCAGACCCTGTCCTCACATTTCTGTTTCAGTTCTTTGGGATGATTTTTGTTTTTTTTTTACTTCTAAGAACCTCAAAGGCAATGATGATTCTTCCTACTTTGAGGACACACTGGGAGAAGCACTGAGCTGTTACGAATATGAGGAAGTCTCCCAAGGAAGAAAATGATGCAGTTTCTTTTATTTTTACTTTTTATGCTTAGAATAATCTTTTTAATATTAATCCTATCCTTATCCTCTTGCCCCATTTGTTTTCTTGTATCTTCAACCTCCACCTTTCATATACCCTTTCTCTCTGTTATCATGTTTTACCATGACACTCATTACATGGATTACCAATAGTCCAATTAGCTGCTAATGTCCTGAGGATAGGGACAAATAGATTCTACTGGCATATCCTTGCTGCCTAGGCTATAAGAAGACATGGTAGGCATGAGATACACATGTGCTAAATTGAATTTATTAAAAAAGAATAAAACTTGCTTTCTTCCTTACTGATCTTTTAGGTCCTTTCAGAAGAACACATGTGATACACTTGACTTCTCCTTTTCTCTCTGGTAAAGAGGAGGCTGTTGCATCACTTTTGGTCCACATTACCAGAGCATGAGTGGCTTCTCAGGGTGTGTACATTCACCTGAAAACATGTGTGTTCTCTTTTCTTTCCTTATGTTACATTGTAGATGCTTATCCTGTTTTGCAACAGCTGCAGGTGGCTGGGGATGTCAGACATCTATGACAAATCATGCATCTCTTTTAAGAATGTCCAATTCACAGAGATTATTATTGTACCTTGTGGCGTACAGTTCTTGGCTCTGGTTGGGTAGCAATGCATAGCCCACAAAAGTAGATTGTCATTCATTCATGTAATTTCTCTCGACACATTGATATCGCACAAAAGAGCTCTAGACTAGGAATTAACAATTCAAAGTCCACTTTTAATTTAAATGTTAGTGGCCTGCTCCTTGACAAATTTCTCAATTTAATTGTCCAGCACAGACTTTCATCAAATTAATCTGCATACAAATGATCGAACAATGTGGTAAATGTTTAAATTGAAAAACAGTGATTGCAGGAAAAGCCACACTGCCATTAGCTCCCTGCGAGCCCCTGGCTCTGAACTCACTTGTCCCATTGTTCACGCCTCCACCTGCAGCCCTTCTGGAGCTCCTGATTTTGTGTCTGTACACAGGGATTGCTGCTGCTGCACTCCCCACCCAGCGAATGGGAAGACAGGTGTGTGGGAGCATGTATGGTGTGCCCCTACCCACGTTGTCTTCTGGATCTGAGTTTGTACATCTTCTGATTTTTCTCCAAAGTCAAAATGACAATCAAAGGTAAACATTTTAAATCAATTCAGAACGTCAAGGCAGCTTCAACAGTGCAACCAGCAACCCTCACGGGAGAAGACTGCGAGAGCTGCTGGCGGAGCTGACGGGCTAAGTGCGTTCAGTGGAAGACAGACGGACAATGTATATGTTATTGTGATGAATTTTTAATTTAAATGCAATGTACTTTTCAATCACCTCTCATATTCATTTTGGAAAAACTTTAAAAAGAGAATAACATTAAAAAATATTAGAAGCAATGCAGAATTTCACTGAACAAAATAATAGTAATTCAGCAATGGTTGTTTCATGGCATATTGTTGTCTTCAGATCATTTTGAACCTTAATGACCTCTGGATGTGGGAAGTTGAGTAACAGGTTTTAAAGAGTGTCACTTGATTTAGTCAAGTGTTTAGATTCACACTCAAGTTTGGATTAAGCATCCTTTTGGGTGGGAAAGTGTTACTCATTAAAATCACTCAAGGACTACAAATAATGGTGTATGGCAGTAGCTTGTCCCATATTTTTGAATGTTCTAGGATTGGATAAAGAGTCAGGCTGACCTCCTTTGCCACTTTATGGTCTGCGACCTTTTGTTACTTTGTAGCTTGTAATGGTGTGTCTGCTTGCCTTTTAAGTCCATTCAAATGACTACTCAAATTTTAACACGTAAAACTTTTCTTAGAAAATAAGTCCGTCAGAAGAGACCTTTTGAATTTATTATCAAGAAGAGGATGTTGGAGTTCTTGTTCAGGTCTGGGCATTTAAAATGGAATTTTCTTGTTTTTTTTTCAGTTAGAAGAACGAAACTCATTGACAAATTCTCCTCCTTGAATATTTTATTTGTCCTTTGTCCTATCCCTCTGGAACTTCCTGAACAAAATGATTGTGTGTTTGACTTCTGAAGAAGATAACATGATTTCAGAAATATGGTATTTGGAAATCAAAGAGAGACAGATTTAAAGCATCAGAGTGGCCACTTTAGGAACATGTTCCAAGTGTCCAGCTGTTGTCATTGCAATGTGTTCATGTTTTGGTTTTGTGAAGAATAGTTTATAGCAATGTCACAATTGCAGAATAGTTGGTAAAATGGTTTTCCTGCATTTGACATGCTAAAGAAAAACAATTTTGGGGAAGTGATTTTGAGGGTGGGGACATACTTTCATGGTGATGAGGCCATAGCAAATTTCCAGAGGAAGACAAGCTGCAGCTTCTTGGCCTTTTGAAACTCTCCATAAACTTTTATTCTTTATTAGTCTGCTAATTCATAGGAATTATATCTGATTTTTTAAAAATGGTGTAGTTTTCTCCAGTGATTTCTTTTATGAGAACTGTTGAAAGTGATCTTTAAACATGCTACACAGTACAAAGTGTGGTCTAATACATTAGCTTACTTTCATTTCCAGTTTCCTAATAGTCTTTATTTGAGAGTAACAGACACAATCTAAAACAAAAGAAAAAGAACCCCAACTCAACTAGGCTGTCTGTTGGCCCATTTATACCTTGAAAGTTCAAATTTGGGACTCACTGCAATACTCAGAAAAAAACTTAATGTGTTGTTGGGGTTAGTGTTTCCTCTGCGGCACCAGAAAGATGCTTTTGATTTCCTGAAGGCCCTTTGAAGAAACCTTTCTAAGGTGAAATGCAGTGTGAGAAAATTACACAGACTATCACTGGAAAAGAGATACTGTACCAATTAATTAATTAATTAATTAAAAAATTAAAAAGATATTACAAGAAGTGAAAATTGTTCATTTTCTTTGGACAGATTTTTTGAAATCCTTTGAACATTCCAAATTACTCAACTAAATATTTCTAAATTCTTAAGATTTGTATATTATCATTATTAATGAAAAATTTAGTGTTTGCTGTAGCCTGAATATTAATTTTAGTAAAATATAAAATTGCAAATGATTTGTGGGAATCCATCCCATCAGTATTTTCTTGTCTGTTTCATCATGCTTCTTACTTGGCTTAAAATACACTTTTCTTATATCAAGGATTCCTAGGGTGTAGAGCTACAGTTCTTTTTTCTGTCATAACTATGAACATATCCATAGTTTATTTTGTTCAACTTTCTTAGTTCCAAATACAGTATGTAATTAAATATAATGATGTTTAATTATATGGGAAAATAAATCATGTAGATTTCAGGAGTGTATTTGAATAAAATAGTCCCCTTTATCCCTTTGTGTTTCTCTTTCTATTTCTGAGCATGTGCTGTGTGACAAGACTTTCCACAAATGTGCACAAATGTACATACACACATCATGAATTACTGCTGTATGTAGAAGTTCACTTTTGCAAAAGCAATCTACTAGAGTAGCTCAGAGGAACTCTGAGGGCTGTGTGGTGACGATTGGCTTGTGCAGTGGGCAGTGGGGACCTAATGAAAGCTTTTCATGGAGAGAAGACTTCAGATGTGGATTTAGGAAACTGATTTTGCAAGGAACTGGAAGCAGTAAGAATATTTAAAAGCCCATACTTACTCATGTGGTAGATCTTTTGAAAGTCATAATTATCTTTGGAGAGCATCACAGCCATTATTATATTAAACTTAACTGAGAACATAAATTTGTACTATAAATATCATCCATGCTACATTCTATTACAGAGAAACTACAGCTATACCAATATTTTAAGAAAATGCATGAAACAAACATATCCACACTAGAAAACCTAATATATTTATTTTTGCATAAAAATCTTAAAAGCATTAAGAATTGATTTAAAAAGATTTTAGACCATTGTTTACAACTCCAGTGATTTATAGAAGTAAACCTTGCAGTTCCTTTATTGTTTTTCTTGACAATGAGGACTCAAGTAGGGAGGCAGTAATAAGTTTAAGAAAGTAACATCCTGAAGGAATTATCAAATAATTTATTATGAACAGTGAGGGGTAAAGGATTGTAAAAATATTAATAATTCTTTTTTATGTGAAACTAGTTTTAATGAAACTGAAATTTCCATATGTTCTCTGATTTGTGGTAGATACTACATTTTGGTAATTCAGTTCTTTCCTTAAAAAGCACTTGGACGTTCACATCTGGGAACAGTGAGAGAAAGCATTTTTTTGAAATCTCAATGCTTGTCTGTCAGTGTTCATTCTGGCCTGCTACTATTCAGAGTCATAGAAGCATGGAACCCCCCCGTACCAAGGCAAAGCCTTATGGCAAGCATGCACAGACTCTACACTTCTGCAAGATTTTTATAAACAGGTGTTTAATTATGTTTCTGCATCTCTATTCTAGGGCAGTCACCAGTGACATACAACACAGCTGTAAAATCCCAGGTTATTTATGATGAATGATACAGAAGTCTTACTAACAATGAATAATGAGGCACTTAAAGAATAATACAACCTAATTTTTGTTATACCACATATAACTGCATGACTTGCCTAGATACATTGTTCTGCACTGATCTTAAAGATAATGGCTGTGCACAAAATTCCAAAAGTCTCCGCAGCGCATTAATGACATAAATTTGCTCAGCTTGCTTGAGCCAAGAAACAGCTTAAGAGAAGTGTGAAGTAAATTGTCTTGTACTCTTGATGTAGAAAGTACCTGTAAAATCAGTCTTTCATATACTCAATGTTTCAAGAGATGGTATAGCATTTCAAATGGTAATATGTCCCTTGCATATGATTCTTACTGTCAGTACATTTTGATAGCTGCCATCCCAAATACCTTCTAAGAAAGGAGGCGGGAGGTTGTTTGTTTGTTTGTTTTTCTTTTTTTAAGGCAGTGAGTTTTGATGAGAGGAATAAGACAGCAGTTTCTTAGTCTCATGGGGGGCTGACTTTGTCATCCAGGACAAATCCTGCATTTTGCTTTTATTCCAATGTAACATTTCATGGTTCAAACAATATTATAACACAGGTTCTAATGCAGTTATTAAGATGTATACCTAACTGTTCTTATTTTTTATGGAACCAGGGATTGAACTCAGGCCTTTATGTTTGCCAGGGAAGCACTTATTCCACTGAGCCATCTCCCCAGCCCCTTAACTGTTGTTGTTTGTTTTTATACATCGCAAAAAAATGCATGAGGTAATGTTTATTTTTTTTTAACTCTGCTCTTCTTTTAGTACATATTTACCATACATATTGATCATTCAATGTAGGGATTTTGTACCTGTATACAACATACCTCATTCTTTTACTCCCACCCTCCTGCTTCCTTCCACTTCCCTTTCTCTGCCCCTTACATAAGCTTTGCTTTCGTTTTTCCTTTACTCCTCCCCCTCTCTTGTTCCCCTTCCCATTTGAAGACATTCTTCTTACTTATCAACATATGTCCTCCTTTACCCTTCTCATTTACCATTTGGGTCTCTCCTACAAGAGAAATAAATATTTATTTTTATTTATTTATTTTTTAAGAGAAATAAATATTTAAACTGTGTGTTCAACTTATTTAAGTTAAGAGTATTACTTCAAGATGCATCAATTTTCCTACAAATTATTTGAGTTTGTCCTTTATAGCAGATTATTACTCTACTATATATAAGTTTCATTGTACATTCATCTTTTTTGGGGTATATGGGCTATTTCCAAGAGTTAGCTGTTATAAATTGTGCTACTATAAACATGGGTATATATATATATTCTTGTGCTATGAAGCTTTTAATTCTTTTGGGAAGATACGTAGAAGAGGAATTGCTGGGTCAAATAAGGCCTCTAATTCTGTTTTTATTTTTTTCTTTCAACTTGGAATCAAACTCACAACCTCATGTTTGCAAAGAAGGTGCCATGCTACTGAGGCCCCAGGCCCTATTTCTAGATTTTTTAAGAATCCCACTCTAACTTCTACTATAGTTGTATCTGTTATATTCCCACAAACAACAGAGATGTTTCTTTTGAAAAAGATCCCCACCAGAATTTGTTATTGGTTCATTTCTTGATCATAGCCATTCTTTCTGAAGTGAGGTGAAATCTCAATGCTGTTTTAATTTACATTTCTCAAATTGCCAGTGATGCTCAACATTTTTTTCATGTATTTGCCATGTGTCCTTCATCTGATAAGTATCTATATATTTCTGGATCCTCTTTTGGGCTTTTTGTCTTTAAATACAAAAGAATTTTTTTTTTATGTTAACTTTTATTTACATAACCTCCAGTGGGAACAGAACAGAGCAATTACTACCGCTTCTTCATAACACCAATGAGCCAAGCCACGGAGCGCGAGCTCACCTGCAGCCAGCTGCCAGCCAGTGTGATGGGTGGGATCTCAAGGGAGGTGGCCCCAGCCCTGGCCAATGTTGGAGGAATATCCACGGTGGAGTGAGGTTCTTCGTGGTCTCATGAATGGACACAACCAGGCACGCAACCTCACAGGCAGCTGTCAGGGCACTGATCGCACCGTAGCTGGCTCCCACACCAAAGCTTCGAAGTTGTCAGTAACGTTCTCAATGCTGATATCCACCCAGTACTACACACCACCGTGGGCATGCTGAGCCCGTAGTTTGTTCAGGATGTTTGTGGCATCAAAGCGAGCATGGTCACATAGCTGTCATGGGATAATCTCCAGTGCCTTAACATATGCCCCAATCAGTAGCTGCTGCTTTCCTGGAGTAGTCCTTGAGGAATCCCGAAGGTACTTAGAGAGCTCCATCTCAATGCTCCACCACCAGCCCCTGCATCGTTCTTGATGGCCCGCCTGACAATCATGAAGGCGTCAACTGTATCTCCTCCATGAACTGCTCAGCTGCACCACGGAGGATCAAGGTGCAAGTCTTGGCCTTGGGGCAGCCAGCAAAGAAATTGTACCTTTCACCTCCAAGCTGGGTCTCTTAGAACAGCTGGCAGTGACCCAGCACATCTGCTGATAGAGCATTCATGCTGGTCTGGATTGAGCCTCTGCAGGCCATCATTGTCCTCTTCAAATCTTCCTCAGGCACACGGCTGGTACAGAACATGTCCCTATCAGCAAAGAACTGGGTGGCCAGATCTCCAATATGGAGTTTCGACAAAATAACTTTGGCTCCAGAATTATAGGTCTTCTCCAACTTGTCATATACAATGTTCCATTCAGTATTAGCAATTGCCTGATAATCCTCTACTGTGTGGATTCTGATCTCAGCATTGTCTTTCTCAGCTTTCAGCTCAAGTTCAACATTTAATAAGGTTATCATGGGGTTATTATACTTTTAGGTTGCATTTCAAATCCAACGTAAGAGAAAGTCTTGAATGCAATACCAGTCACCAGCTGATAGTCTTCCAGAGCTGGATCTTATGCCTTCTTCATTATAATCATCTTCCCCTTAGCAAATCATCTAGCATCATCACAGCATCAACTACCATCTTAGCAAAGAAGGCGTTCTACTGAGAGATCAGCTTGGAGCTCAGCCGCTATGGCACACTTCTCCAGCAGCTTCCTCTGCTCCACTTTATCTTGCTTCTTCACGGTCACAGCCATCTCCTTGATCTTGTTAACTGCAAACTGTGTAGCTGTTCAGAAAGCTCAGATGATGATATGGGGGTGCAAACCTTCCTCCATGTAGGGTTTTACCTGCTTCAGAAACTGCGGCCAGCAGTGGTATGGAGGTGGTGCCTTTCCCAACCTCAGCATCTTGGGATTTGGCATTATCTACTAAAGTCTTTGCTGCAGAATAGATGACATTGAGCAGTTTCAAAATTGTGGCCCCATCATTAGAAATTGTTGCTTTGCCTTGGCCATCTACAATAAGCTTGTCCATGCCATGGGAACCTAGGGTAGTTCTTATAGCTTCGGCAATCACCTGGCAGGCACTAACGTTACTCACAAGTGGAAGGATACCTGGGAGCTGTCAATCCCTTCTTTCAACAGTGTAAGTAGTGTGGGCATCATTTGGGCAACTTCTTTAGGGGCTTGCTACTCTGTTGTTCATGTTCCAGCCACCCCAAAATATTTTTTGATTCTTTTATTTATTTATTTATTTATATATTCTATATGTTAGCTCTTTTTCCTAGAAATAGCTGCTAAATTTTTTCTCATTCTATGAGTTGTTTCATCCTCTGTTGGCTTTCGTTGTTGTACAGGAGCATTTAATTTGTTGTGATCCCTGTTGTTGAAACTTTGTATTATTTCCTATGCAGTTAGGGTTTTGTTTATTATAAAGTCTTTGCCTACACCTTTGTTCCCAAGAATTTTACCTATTCTATCATCCAGCAGACTAAATATTTGTATTTTAATACATAGGTCTTTGATCCACTTTTGATTTTAGTTTAGTGCACACTGAGAGACACAGATCTAGGTTTAGTTTTGCACATGTGGAAAACCATTTTTCCCCAGTACTATTAAACAGGTTATCTGTCTTTCAATGGAGGTGTTTTGGTCCTTTGTTAAAACGAGATGTGTGTGCTTAGAGTTGTTTCCACATTTTCTGCAGTGTTCCACTAATGCTCGTGTGTGTGTGTGTGTGTGTGTGTGTGTGTGTGTGAATACAATGCTGTCTTTATAATGGTAGTTTTGTTCTGAAATACCAGTTCTACAGATATGGACTACTGGACTATATTAGATTATTTTGTTGAATTCACATACCTACAATATTTAAATAGCAATGGAATACACATCTGTGACAAAACTAAACAAAAAAAGGGGATACAAATGAAGGACCATTTTGTATCTGTACATACAAAATAGGATAGATATGTAGCTACTTTCTCTTAATTCAGTGAAAAGAAAGATTTGTACTAATAGTGTTTGGACAGGATATCATGACTACATCTTGTACTATGAATAACCACTGTGAAGACAACAATATACAATGTATTAATTATTAAAAAATATAATGGTAGTTTTGTAATGTAAATTCAAACTAGGGATTGTGATTCCCCCTGCCTTCCTACCTGTCTCAGTTACTCTTCTCTCCTTGCTGGGATAAATACCTGACACCCAGTATGAATGATGGAAAGGCTTATTTAGCTCACAGTCTTTGGAGGTTTCGGTCCATACTCAGCTGGCTCCAAGGCAGACTGGCACAGGGCAGAGGGCAGCAGTTCATGGTGGCTGCACAAGCAAAATGGAGGAGAAGCAGCAACAGTGGCAGCAGAGTAGAAGTCTGTCTCTCTGTCTCTTCTATGTAATATACAGGCTATTTGCCCCAGGCTAGGAGAAGTACTCCCACACATAATCCCAGCAGTACTAAGACCCATAATCCCAGTGGAACATGAGTTAATCTCAAACTCCAGAAGTCCCTGCCCCACACACGACTGCATGATGCTTTGGGGAACAACTAGACACAAACCATAACACTGCCTTGCCCTGCTTTCCAGAATTGTTTTTCTTATTCTAGGTCTCCTGGTTTCAAATGAATTTCATGGTTATTTTGTCTGATTCTGTGAATTATAGTGTCAGCATTTAGATGAGAATTGCATTAAATCTGTGTAATGGTTTTGGAAGTATGTCCTTTTCACTATCTTAGTTCTTCTTACTCAAGGACATAAGATATCCTTCCACTTTCTGAAATCCTATCTTGTTTACTTTTTAAGAGTACTATAGTTTTCAATGTAAAGTTCTATTATGTCCTTCATTAGACGGATTCCTAGTTATTTCAGTTTTTTGGATGCTCTTATGAAAGGTATTATTTCCCTAATGTATCTCTCAGTGAGTTTGTTATTTGTGTACAGGAGTGCTACTGTGTTCTGTATGTTGCCTTTGTATCAAGCTACACTACTCAGTTTAGTTATTAAATCTACCAGTTTTTAATTTGATTTTTGGGGTCTTCTATGTAGAGTACAACGCCATCTGCAAATAATGATAACTTAATGTCTTCCATTCCTATCCTTCTTTTATTTTTTTCTCTTGTGTACTTGATGTGACTAATGTTCCCAGAACTGTATTAAATAAGAGTGTGAACAGTGGATATCCTTGCCTTTTTCTGAGTTTATTTATTTATTTATTTTTGGCAGGGCAGTGAGAATGAAGTTGTGAATTGGTATGCACTTTTCTCACACATGCGGTGTGTTGGCTAGCTATCTTGTCGCACGGTTGTTGCCTGTTTTGCCTGGCTTGCACAGTGCTTGGAGCTTTTAAAAGGCCTCTCACCAAACAACAGTAGCTGTGTTCTGGAAATGAAGACTGGTCCTATGCAATTTCCTGCACCAGATGCAGCAGGAATTAGTGAAGTAATGGTTCCGGAACCGGTGAGCCCCAACGAGAGCCCCACCATCAGGCCTATAACATGAGTTTCCCTCACCTGTCCAGCTGATCCTGATCTTAGAGTGAAAGCTTTCAGTTTTTGTTTATTTAGCATGATGTCAGCTATTGATTTATCATAAGTAGGTTTTATTAGGTAGACACAAAGTACATATTCCAATATTCTGCAGTGTTTATAAAATTCTGAATGGCGTTGGACTGTGTCAAATGCTTTTTCTGCATCTATTGAGATGATAATGTGCATTTTGTGTTTGTTCTGTTAAAATGGTATATTACATTTATTGACCTTTGAATGTTGAATCATCTCTGCATCCCTTGGACAAATTCTATTTGGTGATAGTGTATTATTTTATTAATTATTTAATGCATGGTATTTCCAAATAACTGCTTTCAGACTTTTCCTTTCATGTTAATTAGGGAAACTGTCCTGTAGTTTTCTTTTATGATCGGCTCTTTCTCTTGTTTTGATATCAGAGTAGTGCTTTTTGTAAGAATGAATTTGGGGGTATTGCTTCCCTTTCAATTTCATTAAAGAGTTTGAGAAGTATTGCATTTAGTCTCCTCCTCCTTCCCCTCCTCCACTTTCTCTTCCTCTTCCCCTTCTTATAGAATTTAGCAATGAATGTATCAGGACCTGGGATTTTCTTTGTGAGTAGCTTGTATTTTATTTTATCTTACATTTTTTAACTTGTTAACTTCTTTTTTTTAAGTTTGTACTTTGTATCATTATTTTTAAAGAATACAAAATAGTGATAGAAGAAAACAGCATAATGCATGATACAAGATTTCACTAAACAAAGTAATAGGAATCCTACAATGGTTACTGTATCACAAGATGCTATGTGCAAATTAGTTTTTCAGG
>PVKA01039870.1:0-19156 GCA_004027165.1 Ctenomys sociabilis
CAGCCAGCCCTTCTGTAGACAGAGCAGGATATATATAGAATATTTTTTGTTTGTATGAATTTTCAATGGAATGTCGGAAATTACGCACAGTTTTTTTAAAAGAAGGAGGAGTCTCCATAAAAGATATATTTCGTTCACTTTGCAGATATGAGTTTGTTTACAGCCCAGAATGTGCTTAAATATGTACGAAGCCTGGGAAGAGATTTTTCTGAGGGAAAAATTCAGTCCAATGAACACATAATGAAATTGAAAGCCAGTTCTGAACGGGCTCTGACTCCACGCTTGCTGGCATGGCTTCTCCCCTGGGCCGGCGGCCTAACCCTCTTTGCTCAAGGACCGTGGTAGCTTGTGCCGTTGATGGACAGTCAGGTTTATTTTTCCCCAGTTATGGCCGAGGGTTGCAGCAGCCCTCTTTGTCTTTTCTCAGACCGATATTTCAAAATCCTGCCAGTGTCTCTTGTTTCAGAATTACATCTTCTATAAGAAAAACAAGAATTCATGAACTCTCAGCTTTAGTTGGGAATACAGCTCAGTGGCTGAGCAATTTTCTCTCCTGGATCCTCACAATAGATCCTAGAGCAGATCATTAGCTCTATAGGAGCAAGGATATGCAAAACAAACAAACAAAAAGAAGATACATAATCTGTCTACCTTCTTTCTGTTTCTCTCTACCGATAAACTCAGTATTTATCAACTACCAATTGTAAAATGGGCCGTAAGCTGCAGACCAGGAGCAAACGGGTAAATCGCGGAAAAAGCAATCACCATTAAACCAACAAAAATGAAACCAACAGTTTCCTACCCCTGGGCAGCGCTCAATTAGCAACTTTCCATCAGCGAGCAGGCTGCAGGGAGTGAGTGTAGGAGCCCATGTGCAAAATGAGTGCCTAACCTCCAGCACTACGGGCCAATCAGAGCCAGCTAAGTAAAACTGTCAGAGTTCAGTATTTGCATATTGTTAGAAGCTCGATAGCACATGAATTAGAAATCTAAAATCTCGATACCATCTCAAGTTGTTCTTGTTTTCATTGATACCTAAGCTGGCAATTAGTAGAAATGTATAAGTATTGCCAAATTAATATTATGTAAACCATATAAATCATGTACAGGTCAGCTGAATTTTATTTTTAATTTCTACATCTAGTTCTGCCAAATAGCTCAGCGGATTAAAGTACCTCCAAGCAGGCACAGGGGCTGCCATGCCAGTCCCGCCCCCAGGGGTGTGCTGAGACGGCAATTGAGACTGGGCATGGTGGTGCACCCCTGTAATCCCAGCACTTGGGAGGCTGAAATAGGAGAATCACTCCAACTCAGATGTAGTACTGAGACCCTGAACACCTTATGGCCCTTCCCTAAAAATACAGAAAAAAAATTAATTTCTACATCTATGGTAACTGACAAAAAAGGTTTATAAATAATAAGATTACTTTAAGTTCTTGACAGTGCAAGAATATATTACAGAAATGAGAGTGAATAAATATAATGCTTCCATAAACAAGCACCTCAACTTTCGCATTGCATTTTTCAGTGCTATGTAAGTCAATGTCTAAAATACTTGTTATATTTTAAAATATTTAGATTTATGAATTAGAGTTGCTTTGTTATCAAAAAAACCTTTTTATAAAGAAGAGTCTTGGTGATCAGATCAAACTTAATCATAAAATCGATTGCTTTAAAAATCAGAAATACAGGGGTCAGGGAGATGGCTCAGTGGAATGAATAAGTGCTTCCCTGGCAAGTGCAAGGGTCTGAGTTCAATCCCCAGTTCCGAAAAAAAAAAAAAAAAAAATCAGAAGTACAGTTCAGTGTACTCTATGTCAATTAAATAAATGCAATCTCTGCAAAACAAATAAGAAAGAGATTTTAGAAAGAAATCTTAAGTTCAAAAAAAGAAGAAGAAATGAAAAATAGTAATAAGAGTCCAGCAGAAGTATCCAATCAGCATTTTGTTAATACATGAAAAAATATTTCAATCACCATTTTTCTTAAAAAATGGATACCATATGAATACAAACATCAGGGTGAGTTGAAGAACTAGATTGTTTTGTTTGCTATAACTGCTTTAGTGATAAAGGTGAATTTACATATAAAGAGAAGGACTATAAGTACCTATTTTGATGTTGTAATTTGGAAATAATTGTGAAAAAATATGGAGAAAACCCAAGCAGTCTGATGTTGAATGAATTATCTATTATCTCACTGCAATAAACTTGTACTAGAAGAAATAGTGGGATGGTGATTGTCAATACAAAAACACCCAAGTGAGTTTGAACTTCAACCGCAAAATTTATATTAATAAGCTGAAGCATAATTATAGTTGATGCATGCTCATCTTGATTCCTATGCCCTCCCTTAGAAGGGTAGCTCTCTGATGAGGCATGGTGGTGCATGCCTGTGAGCCCAGCAGTTGGGAGGCTGAAACAGGAAGATTCCCATGAGGTCAAGGCCAGCCTGGGTTACACAGTGCATTCCAAGCCAGCTTTGGGCAGTGTCTCAAGAAAAAGTTGTCAGAGCTTTATGCTGACTAAGAGAGTGAAACAATTTTATTTTACTGTTCTTGTTTTTGAAGGGCTACACACTCAGATTAAGTCTCTAGAGAGAGCATAGATGATCAGATATATTCTGCCTGGTGTTTTTAGCACTCAGCTCCAAAGAAGGTCGAGACAAACTAATAGTGTTTGATTCAAGGCTTGCGATAGTGGGTCCTCCACGAAGCCTGAAATCCCCTGCTTTGCATAGCTGCTGCTCCCCTCTATGGATTAAATTTTTGGTAATCCCATTTATTGTTGATTGTGCTTTTCTTGGTTTATTGTAATTCCTGCAGTGCTTACAATTCTCACAACACATGTCTTTTAGGTCCCAAGGCAGCAGGCCAGGGAGGCAGCCAGTGACTCAGCCAATAGGGTAGCTTGTTGTTCCTTAAGTGACTGTAAAAGTCTTTGAACAGTTCATAAGCCCTGTAATATTGCTTGACTTTTTTGTGTTTTAAATGTTAGAACTTTTTGAGCATATCGCACTTCTTTTTACGCATTTGATTTGCCAATGTAGCTGGAAGGTTTGGCACTTAACAGATGCTCCCAAAGTCTTATTTAAAGATGCCAGAAATATAAACAAAGACAGAAACTTCTCCCACCAACTCTATACAATAAGCATTCTGAGCTGTAGTGACATGACTACTTACTAACGTCACTTCACTGCATCTCAAGAAAAGAGATGGTGGCTTCATAGCTGTGGTGACAGAGCAGTCATGAGGGAGGCTACAGAAAGCCTGCAGTCTCTGGAGCAGCAGAGAAAAGCCTGAGATCACAGAGGCTGCTATGGATCACAGCCTGATAATGCAGGTGCAGGCAGTGTAATGGAATATAAAAGCAGAGAAGATCCTGTATAGGCCCTCAACAGGAATAGCCAAACATAACCATAGAATCCAAAAATGAAAGTATAAGTTCAGCCAATTAAAGGGCCTACAAGCAAGTGCAGGAGCATGGGGTTTGATCCCCGGGCCTTCCAAACATGACCGCAGTATTATGCATTGCTATCTTCGGTGCAGTCCCTCAGTTCACAGGTATCAGAATATGTAGTTAGCCAGGGTGAGAATCCCACCAAGTAACTGCTGCTTTCAACAACATGCTGATAGTTCTCATGATCATTGCCTTATCCATCTTGTATGTATAAATGTATGGCTTTGCCCTTGTCATGTTTCCTAGGTTTTCTCCTTGCCCTCTTTTCATCGTCTAATCCTCAAGTTCTCACATTCCCATTCTCTCAGGTTTTCACAGAGAACAAATTGATCAAGCAATGGCCATGACTCATCCACATGGCTGACACTGACAAAGGATCTACAAAATGCAGTGCAGGGTATTGGGGTAAGTCCTGAGGGGACTTAACTGACCTTGTAAGACACAAAAGTTACATTCTTGTTATATATGTCTTGTTTTATCTTGGTCTTAACCATCCAACAGAAAAGTGTAGAAATAAGGTATGAAAAGTGAAGCTATATTGAAATGTTGAGCTAGGGGCCAGGGAGATGGCTCAGTGGAAGAGTATGAGTTGAATTCCCGGTACCACCAAAAAAAAAAAAAAAAAAAAATTTACTGAGTTATGGAAGGCTCAAGTCAACAGATTTGGACATTGTCACTTCTGTGGATAACCCAGTACTACAGTGGACTACTGGACTATGTTGGAATATTTTGCTGAATTTATGTACCTGCAATATTTGGGTGGCAATGGAATTCCCATCTCTAACAAAACTAAACAAAAAAATGAAATACAAATGGACAATTTTGTATCTGCATATACAAAATAGTTATGATAGATATATAGCTACTTTCTCTTAATTTAGTAAAAAGAAACATTTGTACTAATAGTATTTGGACAGGATATCATGTCTGTATCTTGTGCTAAGAATGAATGCTACAAAGGCAATAATATGCAATGTATTAATTGTTGTAACTCTCCTACCAACCTGTTTTGAAGTGATCTCATTTCAATTTTTTTTCTCAATAAAATTAATAATAATAATAAAAATATCCCTGGGCCTGCCATGCCAGCCCCGCCTGTGGGGCAAGCTGAGGAGGAAATTGAGACTGGGTGTGGTGGTTTACACCTGTAATCCCAGCTCTTTGGAGGCTGTAAACAGGACAGTTGGATCACTGCGATTTCAGTCTAGTAGTGAGACCCTGACCATTCTGTTGACCCTTCCATAAAATAAAAAAAAAAAAGAAAGTACAAGGCTTGGAAGGAAAAAGGAAACACAAGGAACCACATTTCAGAACTTTTTAAGTGCACGATTCTTTGAATTTAGTTGGACAATGATATGAAAACATGCAATTTGCAATGACAGTAAGTCTTTTCCTATCAAATGTTAAATTGATCAAAGAGAATAAACCAGTCATTGCCAACCAACAAACAAGATTGCCAACTGAGAATAAAAGTTGAAATTCCTTTTAGATCTAACTGCCTAGTCACTCGCACCATAAATTGGTGTAAATTATTTAACTTTCCTAAAAAGTGTTTTCTGCAAATCTGTTATTACAGTAATGTCTATTATAGTGACAAGTAAAAGAGTCACATCAAAATATATAACACAGATCCACACGTCCGAATGGGTGTCCTTGCGTTTGATGATGGCTTTAGATACAACATCAAAATTTAAATCGATGAATGAAAACAGTTCTCATAGTTTAGACTTCATTTAAATAGAATCTTTTTCTCTGTTAAGAGGCTGAAAAGGAGGCCATGATTTGAGAAAAAATATTATCAAAACAACTATATAACAAAGGCTTAGTATGTAAAATATGAAAATGATGCAAAATTAAACAATAAGAAAACATATAACTGAATCACAAATTGTCAAAATATCTCAATAGGTGTTTTCCCCCAACAAAGTGCCTCTAAAATTAACCACGGGAAAATAAATCTCAACTAAATAATCCTCAGGAGATTGAAGTTAAAATAGTGCAATATCTCTATGCACCCAGTGAAATGTCTAGAAGACAACACGTTAGCATCATTCAATAATCATGATGAAGTTGGTTACTGAGCTCATTCACTGCTCACAAAATCAAACTGGAAGGCAATTTGGTGGTTTCTTATGAATGAAGCAGAATTTTTCTATAATAGTCCCTAACCTTGAACCTTGATATATAGCCCAATAAAGGGAAAGCTAATGATCACATAAAAACCTATATTTAAATGGTTGTAGTACCTTTAGTACTAACAGATAAGATTTGAAGACAATTATGACATATTTTAGTAAGTCCTATTTGGGCATCAGAATTTTAGTGAAATTCATATTGACTGTAGTAAGTATATAATTTAATTCTATGTAAGTTAGTTCACAATGATTTTCTCTGAGGTACATTTTTCAAAAAAAATGCTTGTAAATTTTCTATTTATTAGCATATATCTTGCCAGAATGTAATACATAAACCATAACAGTCATTGAAGAAGAATTTAAAATTTAGTACATGTATTTTCAAATATTTTTTATTTTATGTATTTGGTGTAGGGTCTTACTACACAGCTGCACTGGTAGTGATACTCCTGTCTTCAACATCTCTAGCATTGGGATTACAGGCATCTGCCACCACGCCCCAGACTCTGTTGCTGGCTCAGCATGCCTTGGGGGTGGGGCTGGAGCAGCATGCAAATATTTCTTTTTTAAAGTAAGTTTTTTTGTTTATTTATTTATTTTCATTTAATACAGGTTCTACAGGGTCTCCCTACACACATCAGACTTGTAGTAAGTCTCTTGTTTTCAGCCTCCCAAGTGCTGGGATTACAGGCATGCACCAGCATGTTCAGTCTTAGTCACAGTCTCCATGTGCTCAGGGTGTGGGGCAGCATGTCATGCTGGGGATAGAACCCAGGTCCTTGCATCTGCCTAAGCAGGCACTTTAATCCCCTGAGCTATCTGGAAGTACTCTAAAGTAAATTTTAATATTGATTCAGATGCTAGCAACAACTAGATTCATCTGCGTCTTGGTTTGATGATGGAATATGGATTAGGGGATAAATGTACAAATTACGTGGATGATCAACATGAGATTCAAATAATTTATATTTATTTGTTTGTTAGAGAACAATACACCTTTACAGCGGCTGGAGAGATGGCTCAGTAGAATAAGCTCTTCCCTGGAAAGCACAAGGGCCTGAGTTCAATCCCTGGTTCTGAAAAAAAAAAAACCAAAACACAAAGACAACACTAAATGAAACTGTGTCTTTCACACCAACAGCATGGTTGAATGCTAACACAGCCAGTTACTGAGACCCACATGGCTGAAACATCTGCCCACACTGACACTACACAACCTCTGTGAAGGACAGAGGCCACTACTATAATAATAATTACAGGAACAGCAGTTCTGGGTTATTATAGAGAGTTTTTTATATCCTAGAACTTTGTAAGCACTGAACTTTGCTATATCATTGTATCATTTTCCAGCAGCACTATATAAGTTGGCTTTATCTCTATTTTAAAATTCAGGACAGTGAGGCAAAGAGAGAAGCAGCAGCATACAAGTTTAACAAGCTGTGAAAGGAGGGATGACACCTGACTTGGAATGTGTCACGGTATCCACAGTGTGACACTCCTGCCATAATCACTGAAGATGTACAGCTGTCAGCACAGCGTGGCTGATGCAGATTTCAGATGAATGCACAGTAGCTCTCATACACGATATTCATGTCAGTAAGATGAAGAAGTGGAAGTGACCTGAATAAAACCAGCAAGAGTAAATTAATTCGATGAGATTTAAATATATTTAAGTTTTGCACTCAATGTATTTAACCATAAATTAATAAAATTTGGTATTTTCATCATATCTCCATTTAACAGTTAGCTTACAAAATTTCTCAATAGGAAACAAACAAGTTCTTTTTAGGTTTAGAGAGCTGGTATGCGTGTGTGCTAAACTATGTGCAGGTGATAAGTGGCTTGTTCAAAAAGTATATGCACCTAACGTGGCCTGTGCACATTCCTGTACAACGTGCTCACAAATGATGGAAGGCAAGAATGAGCTGTTTGGCGTTGGCATTCCTTTTGCACAGGGTTTCTCTATGGAATTCATGGTGGCCTCAAATGCACTATGGAGCCTACACTGGCCTCAAACTCTTAGTAATCCTTCTGCCCCAGCCTCCCAAATGCTGTGATTGCAAGTACCATGCCTGATCAGGGCTCAATTTTTTTTTATCTTTCATTCATTTTAATGAGTAAAAAATGATAGAGTAGCAATGAAAGAGTTTCAAAACAGGTTAGTAGGACAGTTATAATAATTAATACATTGCATATTGTTGTCTTCATAATGGTTATCAAGAGGAAAAGATGTAGGCATGATATCATGCCTAAATAATGTTAGAACAAAACATTTATTCTCATTGAAGTAAGAGAAAGTAGCTATCTTCATCATTTTGTACATATATATATATATATATATATATATATATATATATTTTGCTACAAATCAGTCCTTTATTGATAGCCTCCATTATTGCTTTACTCTGTCAGAGATGAGTGCTACGTGGCAGTTACAGAAGCTTTATTTGGAGAAGTGTTTAAAGGACCTTTTCACACTTAAAGCAAGTCTAGAGATTGTAGATATTTAAATTCAGCAAAATAACCCAATGTAGTCCAATAGTCCATGATAATGGGTTATTAGCAGAGCGGGCAATTGTCAGAAGTTGTTGACTTGAGCCTTTTATAGCTCAGCATATTAATACAGCATTATATTTTTATACATCATGGTTATACTTTTTTGCTGGATGGGTAAGACCAAGTTAAAGCAAGACCTATGTAATTAAAAATGTAACTTTTGTATCTGACCAGGTCAATCAAATCCCTTCAGGATTTACCATGAAACCACGTGTGGCACCTTGTAGATCCTTTGTCAGTGTCAGCCATGTGGATGAGTCACGGCCATTGCTTGACCAATTTGCTTTCTGTAATAACCTGAGATAATTTTATTCTCTCTAGGACTGGCATTTTTAATCTGCAGTTTTCAAGGCTGATTATTTTACACCTAGATCTTATTTTTGGAGACAGAAGTCATTACTGTTCTCCATCATAAAAGAGAAAACTCAGATGAAAAGTTGTTCCCATACAGAAAGAAAATAGCAGAGCTCCTGTACAAACCCACAAACTTTCAGATTGTCTACTAAAGATCTCAAGGTGAATATACATCTCTGAATGTCTTAATTCAACAAAAGAATATAAATACTACAAAGTGAAAAATTTTCCTAGTACATTCATAAAGTATATTATTTGCTTATGTAAAAAACTTGTGTGGAACACATGCATAACTGTATACTTTCCCAAAATGCATTCTGAATTATTAAAAGTTTTGGACAAGTTGACATTTAAAATCCTATTACTTTGTTCTCAATTCCAAAACTGAGAACTTAAGACAATTAAGTGATTCATCCAAGTTATAACTAGGAAGTTATGAGATTAATGCCAAGTTCAGGATTTATTTAATAAATGCAATTCTGAAGAAAAGTTACCCAATCCTAAAATTTATTGTAAGTATTTAAAACCAGAGAAAATTGCAAAATAGTAACAAAGGCCCAGCAATCTTGATGTATCATGCTTCTGGCAAGACATATTTATTCCTGGAATAAAACAAGAACAAAAACAGCAAGGGACAGTTTTGCAACTGCTACCTGTAGCCCTGCTCAGACTGCCTCAAGTATAACAACACTTAAACCCTCAGGTTTTGACCTTATTTCTTGCACAATGCATCCTCTAGAGCACATTTTCATAGCACCAACCCAACCCTTGAAGTAATACAAAATGTTTTAAATATTAGAATCGATGATAAAAACAAAATGTAGAAATATAGAAACAGAAACAAAAAATTCAGTTTTGTGAAACAGTGCTCTGACTTTTATGATTTCACATGAATCTGTTTATTTTATTTTTTTTATAATCTGTTGATTTTAATCCATCAGCTTTTATGTACTCTAATTTTATTAAAAAAGACAAACGTGGGCTGGGGAGATGGCTCAGTGGAATAAGCGCTTCCCTGGCAAGCTCAAGGGCCTGGGTTCGATCCCTGGTTCTGAAAAAAGAAAAAAAAAAAAAAAAAAAAGACAAATGTGTAGACATAAAACTACAGTGACACACCAATGAAAGTAACATAAAGTCTCATAGAAACTGGAAACGCCATATATATAATACATATATATATATATATATATATATATATATATTATATATAAACATATACTATATAGTATATATTATGTATACATATACTATATATACTACATTATATAATATATATAATATAGTATATAAAATATATATTATATATGTGAAATTCAGATATATAAGAAGTTCAATTTCATTATGAAGAATGCAAACTTGTAGAAGATAATCTTCATAAAACAGAACTGCTTGTACCATTTATTAGGATATGTAGCACAGTCTTTGGTACACACACATAATCAATAAGTACTTGGTTGAAAATAGTGTTTAATTGTGTGTCTTTTTCAGTTATGTTCTTCACTACTGGGATTAAAAGCCTGACACCTGCAAACTAAAAGAAGGGGGGTTTCAGGGGCTTGTGTCTTCAGCTCATGTCTGGCTGGCTCCAAGAAAGCTCTGGCGGGGTGGCGGGGCAGGGCGGAGGAAGGCTGCTGAGGCAGCGGGGGCCAGGAAGCAGAGGGGGTGGAGGGCAGGACGGTTGCACTCCTTCGGTCCGTGCTTCCCGCCACAAGGCCAGCTTCCGAACAAGAAGCCTGCGATTGCTCCCCCATGATCCAATCACCTTTGGAAAAACTCCACTTTGATTCCATGACATTATGGGGACATTCCCCAACTAAACCTAATGCTTGGGCATTGTTGTTCTACAGAATTATTGGTTGCTGACCTCATGGCATTGAAGCTGGTTCAGCTCAATTCACTGCCTGTGGCTCTCCTCTGATGTTCCATGTTCCTGGCTTCTCCAAATTCCAGGGCTCTCCATTGCACTTTTGATTTTCCTCTCCCAACATCATATGCTGATGAGCAAGCACACTGTCTGGCTTTCTTTGGAAATCGAGGTGGAAATTTCTGTGACTCCACAGCTTGTGTGTGATGCTTACCCATAAACAGCAACACGTGGAAGATCTGAGATGCAGCATACTTTCATTCAACTCTTACTTTAGCCCTATCAACAGTGTTTAACTGCTTTTTAAAATTTTTTGCACTGTTGAAAGTCAAACCCAGTAATGTGTGCATAGGAAGCAAGAGCTCTATATGCTGTGTGCTGTAGGCAAGGCTGGCCCTTCCTGAGTAACAGTGAAGGACCAAAGACATAATTGCTATTTTGTGAAAAACAGAAAACTCAAATCTTTCCAGCGTATGTTTTCCCATGTTGCTGCCATTAGAAGGAAGAACTGAGTCATCCTGGCTCTTAAATGACTGTTTATTATAGGAAGCCAATCTTATAGATAACTATATTCTACAAATTCTGTCCACTGCCATGCCATACTGTTGGGTGTGTCTCTTGTTTTCTAAATTCTTCCAAAACTTAAAAATAATTGAAAGGAGTCCTTGAATATATCTTTTGAAAACACTGATTATATAGGCTCTTCTTCTTTAAACATCCCCAGATATTTTAATATCAGTTATTATGAAAGCCTATTTCTTCTGAACATTTTATTTAAAATAAAGTGGAGGTATCTCAAGGAGTAATACACTGGGATTCTTTTCTTTCTGATTTCCTAATGAAGTAACCAGTGTTTCAAATCTAGAAATCATTGCTAAGTCCTGAAAATTGTTTGCTTGTTATTTCTAAAGACTTCCTAAATGGTGCTAAGTCAGGAGCTTGTAGCAGAATCAAACATCTAACATCTACAAGAGACTGCCAAGTCCTTGGGCAATCAGGAAGTGCACTTAGCTTTCTTGCCCATTTTCTCTTAAATTGGCTTCATAATTCTTGCCAGAAATAGTATGAGAGTTAATTGACTGTTAAAATTAAGAACTACTTAGGTCACCCGTGGAGCACTGAAGGACAGCATGTATGCTCCTAACTTTCTGATCAGCTCTTCATATTTTAACCCTCTTCTCTGACCAAGACAACCCAGAGCTACATCTATTTCTGCATCTTCATATCTCAAGCTAAAGTGGCATTCATTAGGATGAAACACATGCTCCTATCCACCGTGTACGTGCTAAGGAGTATAGTATGTTTGCATGAGCTTTCTGCAATCTGATTTCCTGAACTGAAAAGTCAAATGCACCCAGGTTGGGTGGCCTTGGTGTTAGAGCCCTTGGCTAATATGCACTCGGTACTGAGACTGACTCCCAATGGTGAAACATATTTAAAAAAAAATAATAATAATTAAGCAAGTTCATAGGACTGAAGTAAAAATTAACTGAAAGTATTTTATCTTTCAAACATTACAGAAAATTATCACAACCCATTATTTGAATTCTGTTGGTTGGTTCAAAGGCCACCAATCTGAATTTTAAAAATGCAACTTAATCACTGAAGAATTCTGTGAAAGGGACAAATACATTTTCAACACACAGTAAAACACATCATCAGTGCTTTGCCATTTTAATGTCTTCATATACAAAAAAACTATCCCCCATGATATTCAGATCACACATTTCATCATTCATCTCTATTTACCTGAAATTTTTCTGACTCTGTTGTCTTCCCCAAGAGTAATATTATTTTCCCAATTAAATTGGTCATGATTGTTTTACAGTTTTATCATCAATTTAGTCATTCAATTCTTTTTTACAATAACTAGAATAATGGGTCTATATTTGTTAACCTGCACCAGTTATTTATCTTTCATGTCCTAACGGTCTCACTCAACTAAGGCAGACATCAGAACATAACAGATAGAAAAGAGTTCAAAAACCAGAAAATTACTGTGTCACAGTTCTGAAGTCTAGAAGTTCAGGATCAGGCTACCAGTATGGAAAGATTCTGCAAAGAGATCTCTGCACTTGAATATGGCCATCTTGGGACTTGAGTTCCCACAGCCCTTTCTAAATGTGTGAATCCTCTTTCTCTCTGCAGAGCTACTCATGCAATCATAAAGACCCCACTCTCATCACCTAATGAACTACATTTACTTTCCTAAAGCTGTTTCTGTGATTTCGGTGGCTGCTGAACACCCCCTGGAGCTGGTCTGGCAAGGCATGTGGTATTGAGGCTCTAACTGCAGTCTCTGAACCTGAATGAGCCTAAGGAGGCAGTTTATACCACTGAGCTTCTTCAGCAGACCCATGGCTGTCGTTATAAATACTATTAGGTTGAGAGTTAGGGCATCATGAAAAGAATTTTAAGATATGCAGCCTATAATAGAAAGTAATGAAGAACTGATCAATTGCTAGAAGGACACAAGGAACTCTCTCTAAATTAATTCACCCCAATTTTCTTTTTCTTTCCTTTATTTTTTGTACTTTAGGGAAGGGTGTTCAGGGTCCTACTGCTAGATCAGACTTGTGGTGATCCTCCCGTTCACAGAATCCCAAGTGCTGAGATTACAGGGTACACCCAGCCTCAATTGCTATCTCAGTGTGCCCCACAGGCAGGGCTGGCAACAGGTCCAGGGATTGAACTCCCTGTTCCTGCATCTGTCTAAGCAGGTGCTTTAATCCTCTGAGCTACTTGGCCGGCCCTCCATTTTTCTTTACTATATTAGCTGCCATAACAGATTAGTTAACTGACAAAAAAAGAGTAGCCTCATTCCTCTATACTACAGCAAGAGGACTGCCAGTAAATTCTGCAAATCCCAGGTCACAGCAGTCTCTCTGCCTTCCAGGACCCCACACGCACAGTGTCTGTGGACATCTCCATCTTGGTCCCAGGGGATGAGCTGCCACTTCCTGGGTGATGATTCTAATCATGGGTACATGACTAATTCACAAAGCATATATGAGGTGAGTATTGGGACCAGTTACTAAACCAGTTACTAGCCTGCAAAACGAAATCTTTTCTTTCAAGTATAAGTAGAAGACATACTGAATTTTCTCTGACAAATTGTGTTCCCAACTCCAAAAGCCTGTCAATTGTCTAAGAGAATTTTACTTTTATACTTTTATTCTTCTATCGCAGGAAAATATTAGTTATACTTTACCTGGAATGCAGTATAACATTGATCATAAATATAGTCTAAGAAATTCAGTAGCCCTTTATTCTTTACCATTTCGTTGAGTGATCTACACTCAGTCACTTATAGACTTTTAATAATGCCACCCTATCACATTACAAAATATTACACTTCTCTCATTTTCCTTTGATGTAGAAAATGAAATTTGATTATATCTATTTCTATTGTGCCATATTCCTGTAGAAGAAATGAAGAGCTCATGCTTCTCCCACTTCTGAGTATTTAACTGATCAGTTTTTCTAACTGCATGAGCACTGATTTTTTAAAAATTACTACATAAGGCTTTGAAGTAGACACATAAACGTAGCAGAAGTTTAATGTACTAAGATCAAGTTCTTCAAAAATGTTACTCCAATAAATGTTAATTCTACAAACCTTATGAAAAGATATCACATTGTCAAGTATTGTAAACACTGGATAATATAGAATTAAATAAATCTCTCTAATTGGTACTTTGGAGGCTTTAATGAGATTAGTACTTCTTGGGAATTTCTAAATTCCCAAAAAGAGAGAATGCAGTATTTATTAAGCTTAAACATGCGAGAAATCCAAATTTTATAGAACAGATGTTGAAAACTTCCATTTCTGTCCAACTAGTTATTTACATATAATGTCACCTGTCAATGAGGAGAACTTTTCAGTCACAGAAATGTCTGTTAGATTTCTAGGACTAGAATCAAAGCCTATGTCTTGAAGCACAAGAACTTTTTCAACGTCATCCATTCTCCAGCCTAATCTCTCTCAGACTGAGAGTATTTTCTAACCTAATCTCAAATTCTAAATTCCTACAACTATTATAAGAATAATGTCTTTTCACTTTGTATAGTTCTTACAGATTTTCAAACAACAAAAGTCTAATATTTTTAATTATATGAAGAGACTACTTTTATCTTCAACTTCTTTCTGTTTTTCTTACCATGATGCACCATGTTATCATAATGCTGTACAGTATTTTTATAAGTTATATATTCCTTCACATAATCTATGACCCAATATTAATTATGCTTTCTGATTTGGGTCAGGTTCTATCTCCAGTTAATGCATTTGTCTATTAAAAATATAACCGTTCCATGTTTCTTATTATGGTCCCACATAGTAAAGATAGTTTCTCTAATGTCCACATTTATTACACACAAGGATGAAAATCTTACTTAATTCCCACAATCACCATTATTGTAGCTGAGCTTATAGTTGAAACTTCATACATCTCTGAAAGAAAACTTGAAATGCTGAAGTAACTTGCCAGAGTTTGCACTACTAATTAGTTATGAGTTCAATTAGAACAGTGGCCACAGGACCTAAGACACACATTCTTAGCCATTCTTTGTGTTGCTGCTTTATCTTTAATCTCTCACAGCAATTAAATGCCCAGCTACTGGGGAAGCCAGAGGGACACTTTGATGCAGACACAGAGAAAATGAGCCCGTTGCTACATTGACGTTTCACCTGCACTTTGAAAAATGCTCAATCCTTCTACTCTACTTTTTCTTCCACTCTCCTTTCCACAAAGGACTACTTTCATCATGTCTCTCATAAACTCACACAAAGATAATGATTAGAATTGACACTAATAAACTTTCATGTATATTGTAGATGATCAAATGTAGCTAAAATTTTAACTAAATAATTGTAAATATGACCAGGCTCAATTTTATTTAATAGACTATCAGCAGGAGGGAAAAATATTTGAACACAATAGCTTATCCCTAGAAGCAAGAATATAGCTAAATTATAATAGTAGAAAGTAATTCAATGCCATAATAAAGCATGTGAAAAAGGATAACTTATTTCTATCAACTTCTAAATGGACTTTGGACTTAGAATGCAGTTATAAATTCAAATAGCTAAAACATTTCTTGCTGATTATTTTCAGAACTGAAAAGATACTGATAATAAGAAAATTATTTTGAGATAAAATGTATTTTAGAATGCTTCAATTATAAATGCATTAAAGATTAAAAGGAAAAAAATACCTGTAATCATAAAACATAAGCTTCTTTTATGTCTTTTTTAAAAGATATAGTCCTTATTTAATATTTGAAGTCAATTATAAAATCTCTTTATTTTAATTACCAGAGCAATTATTTTCATGAATCAGGAATATTACATATTTAACTTTAATGTGACAGACAGAAAAAATAAAATATTTCTAATATAAACATTTCACTGTAATGAAAGAAGAGATAAAAGAAGAACAAAAGACCTGAAATAAATACAATGATTAGGGTGGAGGAGATGGCTCAATGGAATAAGCACTTCCCTGGCAAGCGCGAGGACCTGAGTTCAATCCCCCTTTCCACAAAAATAAATAAATACAATTATTAAGTACCTGGTATGCATAATACTGAGAGTTTCTTTCAGAAAAAAATACTTAGCAAAATATCATTCTGATTTTTATACAATTAAAGATAAGAAATACAGATAAAATCATTTTATATGACATTAATAAGGATCCCACAAATATTTCAAGTTTTCACTATATAACTAAAATACATTTTTGACAATGGAAGGAACTAGGCATAATTAATCTATGGTTCAGTGCAATAGGGTGTCGTGTTTGGGGTAGGATGTGTCTTAAATTCCTGAATAGCTCTGAAAAGATTTGGCAGTAAAAATTCCTATAAAGTCTACAGTATTACCTCCTTAATTTTCAATCATAATATTTTATTTTCTAACTCATGAAATCTATTCATTATTCTTGTTGGAAAAAAATTTTATTCAATAAAATAAAATGCAAATATTTCTTAATTGATCAATCTATGTGCCCAACACTACTGAGTGTTGTGAGAGAATCAAATCAGAAAGACTAGCAGTTCCCACGGCCAGCCTGCAGCATAGCTCTTAGAAAAACAAGAAAATCTAAGGAGTCATGGCATTTACATTCAAAAGAGAGTGACCAAGTGGCAAATTTATGTCAGGGATACATGTAAAAGCTTGGGATTGATAAATCCCTAGGTAGTGAAAAATGTTTCAAAATACTAATTGGTAAATGCTGCTACTACCCTGTTACCTACCCCATACCATGGGTACCTGAGAGTTCAGTCTTTCCAAATTAACCTTCCATGCCGTGGAGCTAGTTATGCTAGCTTTCATCTTATAAAAACTGTCAAGTTCAGAACATTTGAAAATTTACATCATCATTTTGCTTGTGTAAGTTGCTAAACAAAACCATAATCTTTCATCCGTTCCTTTTTGGAATTTAACATCACAAAAATGTGTCTCTGTGCCAGCATCTAAACTGGCCAAATAAACTGTTCCTCTATGGAACATATGTAGAAATGTCTGGTGTAGAATATGAACTTACGATCCATCTGCAGTCTATTGGTTTGATTTCCATAATAATTTGACTTTAAAAATAGATGTGCAGAATAAAGTGGCTAGCAGGAAGAGTCTTGCCAAATAATCACCTGTCTATCCAAACTACAACCTCAGATTCTTATTTACTTATTTATTTGTTTATTTATTTATTGTATTTTAAGAAAGGGTCTACAGGGTGTTCAGGGTCTCACTACTAGATCAGACTCATAGTGATCCTCTTGTTTACAACCTCCGAAGACCTGGGATTACAGGTATAAATCACCATAGCCAGTCCCAATTGCTGTTTCAGTGTGCCCTGGGGAGAGGGACAGCACAGCAGTCCCAGGAATCGAGGCCCTGGCTCCTGCACCTGCTTGCAGGTGCTTTAGTTGGCTGAGCTTAAAATCTCTGCAAAACATTAATTTATTTTTGTTTGGTTTTGCCTCATTACAAATGATGGTTGTGTATGCTATAACCTGTCACAAATGGGATAGATTTTGGAAATAAGTCTTCTCAAACCAGAATAAAATACCATTATTTTGAATTGATTTTTACTCATATAGTAGAATGCAGGAAGATAGAATAATGAATTATAAATAATATTTCTTACATGTAGTTTTAAATCATTGTGTTAAGGCAATGAAAGCAGTTTCATAAGTCACTTAAGTAAAACAGGTCATATAGGAGATTGGGACAAGCAATTTGAAGTTTAAAGCCCTCTGAGCAATACTGACATCAGAGGATAATTATACACATGGAGTTAATAAGAAAAAATGGTCACTATACTGTGTAAAAAGCCATGTAACTAATATCATGATTGCTGAACATTTACTCAGGTGAGTAGAACTGAAAACTATTGTAATTTTAAACTGCAATAGCATCACTGAATTCTTCCTGGAGGAAATTTCACAAAAAACAACAACAAAAAAAAAAAGAAAAACAATGAGCCCAGAGAAAGGAAAACTGAAAAGCTTTTGTGTGACCTTCTCCAATCAGAAAGACACCAAGTGGAGTGGTACAGAATCACCCCTCAGACACCAGACCTGTGTCTATAAGAAGAAATACATATATGAGCATCACAGCATCCTAAGTGAAAAGTTCCACATATTTTCTCTTCTACTTTTATCCTTTACTTGAAAGGAATCCTATGTATGCTAATTTGATCATAACGAAATGTGTATGCTAGAAAATTTGCACCTTGAGGTGAATGCAAAAGAATATTTTTATTGTTAATTAATATATGGGCCTGATAGAGTGTACTCATCATGATTCTTTGAGTTTGGTTTTAATGAGTTGCATCATTCAATTTCAGTAGAACTATTCTTCTCTAGAAAAGATAAAATATTAAGTCATGGATAATTACTAGTGTCCAGTAAGAGAACATAATAGCCAGTCACCAACTATCTTTTTCTGTTAAACTTACTGCACAATACCCAACCTATATATTATTTTTGCTATAAATCAATCTAGCATGTAGGTAAAAATCATAAATTCAAATAGTTTCATAAAGTTCATATTCTGACTACATCTCAACAAGCAACAGATAGAAAAAAGAAACGAATCATGATCACTTTGAAATTTACACTCTTCATTCTATTGTAGAATAAACCTTATGAGGTAACTTGATCTTTGACTTATATGTCATTGTGTTATTTTTGCCTACTTTTCTTGATTAAGCAAAAGGAACCTATGTGCACACTTTCTTAGATCTTAATTCTTGTCCATTATGCACTCAAAATTATTAATATGTCAGGCATATCTTTGGTTCTTGGAATAAAACTTCCCACCTCACATATTTTTTTTAATCTAGGTTAAAACTGTGTGTATATAAAACTGTCAGAATATCACTTATTGTAGCTCTTTCAGGTATTCTGTTAACAAACAATATTGATTTGTATTATTTTCCACATTTTAATATCACAAATAATGCTGCCGTGAATATTAATTTTAATACCTTTGCTTGAATTGATGTATACACTTCTCATATATATATTTTTTTCCATTAGCAGAATTTCTGGATAACAGGACATTCACAGAGTTGAACACATTTTCAAATGATTGTATTCAATTTCAATCCCAGCAGAAATGTATGAATAGATGTTTCAGTTTATTCCATGTCCTTGCCAATACTTCAGAATTCTCTTTTAATCTATAATTATCTTCATATTTTTCTAGCACAATGATTCCTTATACTTCTACATTAAAAGTTATTTTATGTATTTAATCTCTGAGGCCTCTGACCATAAAG
>PVKA01039871.1:0-19163 GCA_004027165.1 Ctenomys sociabilis
ATCCTCCTGCCTCAGCCTCTCGAGTGCTGGGATTACAGGCATGCACCACCATGCCCGGCTCCAGAATATATTTATTGAGGGAAAGTAAGCTCCTTTCCAAGAGAGGGACAAGGAGGGGGGCCCAAGCAGGTTGTCCCCCCTTCTTTAATTTTTAGATAAATACATTTACATTTTTAATTTCTTACAATATTCTGTTATTATTTTGTTTTATCTTTAAACCAGTCTTGCATGTTTATATCTGGTAACCTGAACAACTAATTTGAAAATAGCATCATGTGATACACCAACCATGGTTGAATTCCTATTACTTTTTTTGGGGGGGGGGGGGAACCAGGGATTGAACTCAGGCCCTTGTACTTGCCAGATTCTACTGAGCTATTTCCCCAGCCCCATGAATTCCTATTATTTTGCTTAGTGAAATTCTGTATTGTTTCTTTTTTTTCATGTATGTATTTGGTGCAGGGCGTCCCTGCACTGCTTGGACTCAAGTGACGCTCCTATTTTCAGCTTCCACAGCACTGGGATTACACGTGTATATCTCCACACCCGGGCTTGGCCAGCTCAGCTCCCCTAGGGATGGGGCTGGCAAGCCAGGTGGTGCTGGGGATTGAACCCTGGTCCCTGTGCTTGCCTAAGCAGGTGCTTAGTCCGTTGAGCTATCTTGCTGGCCCTGAAATTTTGTATTGTTCCTAAAGCTATCTTTTTCTACCACTATTTTGTATTCTTTAACAAATAAATAAAAGAAATACATTTACATTATTTGAAAATTTAAGAATATGGTAGTACATACGTGTAATCCTATCACCCTAGGGGGCTGAAGTAGGAGGATCCCAAATTCAAATAGTGACTTAGGGACTGAGTGAGATGCTGTGTCCAAATTTAAGAGAGGGAGGTGTGGTTCCGTCATTGGTGCAAAAGGCCCTGGGTTCCCACCATAAAAAAAAAATGGGTGAAGCCCCCTCTTTTTCTTCCCCACTCCTCCAGAGACCACTTTCATTAACCTTTTAATGGGTCTTTCCAAAGTTTCTTTGTGCCAAAACAAACACGTAAGCCATACTCACCGGGCCCGGCCACGTGCCCAGGACGCCGGTGCCACCACACAGCTTGAGTCCCTGTGTATCGGTTCATCTGGGAGGCAGCTGGACAGATGGCTGCTGTGTTTCTGCTCAGTGAGTTCACTATGTGTGTCCCCGCACATCATTTGTGTCCCCGCCACCCCTGGGGGACATTTAGCTGTCTCTGGCTTTTCCAGCTGGTGCTCTCAGCCTCCATGCCCTGTCCCACTGGGATATGCTGGGTCCCCAAATCGTGGCCACCATCTCAAGCCCCTGTGGCTGTCCCCAACTTGTCTTCCAGACAGACTGCGGTGACAGGGCCTCAAGGACCGTGTCTGCTACTCTTCCGGCCTCCTCGAAGGCCCTCAGGGCCGGGCACTGAGTTGCTCCAGGAGCTGGCCACGCTGGAAGGACTGCATGTGACTGACAGGGTCTCTGATGCCCCCCGAAGAGCAGCAAGCATCCAGAACACAGTGGATGGTGCCCATGGTGTCACAGGGCATCTGTGTTCTCTGTGTCCTCCAGGGGGACAAGGGAGGACCTGTGACATGGGCAGACACGTGTGCATGCCCTGCGCAACTCCTCCTCCCCTTTCTGCCCATCCTTGTCATTCTTCACAGGCCACCTCCATCTTGACTCCTCTTTTTTTTTCTTTTTCTTTTTTTTTTTTTTTGTCTTTTTGAGACAGGGTCTCACTATGCAGTTAAGGCTGGCCTTACGCTCACTTTGTAGCTCAGGCTGGTCTCGAACTCACAACAATCCTCCTGCCTCAGCCTCCCGAGTGCTGGGATTACAGGCCTGTGCCACTACGCCCGGCTCATCTTGACTCCTCTTAAGGCCTTTCCGGAATCCTCCCGTCCACCCAGCCTCCTACCCTCTGACTTCCTGAGGACATATTGGTGACAATTTACTCACCTGCAGCCTGCTGCCCCATCTCTATGGCTTTAATTTCCTGATGAGATCCCAACATGCTCTGTGCAGAAAAATAAGGCTAATGGCTGACTCCCACCCCCAATGGGCACCCTGCAAGTACAGTGTGACGTCAGCTCCTAGAAGAGTGACCATTGCTCCAGGATGTGTGTGAGGGGGAAGGAGGCAGAGCTGCTCAGTGCTGGCACTGACCAAGACAGCTGGAGAGAATACAGTGCCACTCTCCATCTGTCCTTCAGTCCCTTTCCACTAGGACCTAGAAAACAAACCCCATCCCTGTGGGCCCATTACTTGGCCCTGGAAGCTGGGGCTAGGAAGGAACTTGGCAGAAACAAAAGCATCATTAAACTGAAAGATGAAAGTGCCAGGAGAGAAGCTGGGGAGATGGCTTAGTAGAATAAGTGCTTCCCTAGCAAGTGCAAGGGCCTGAGTTCAATCCCTAGTTCTGCCAAAAAAAAAAAAAAAAAAGTGACAAAAGACAAGCTTAAGGGGTTAAGGGGCTAGGGAAATAGCTCAGTAGAATAATTGATTGCCTGGCAAGTGCAAGGGCCTGAGTTCAATCTCCAGTTCTGGAAAAAAAAAGAAGACAAGCTTGACTGGACTGTGGAAGAGGGGAAACAACTGAAATGACATTTCAGGTGATAATAGGAAGTTCTTACTTATTTTTTTATTTTTTATTTTTTTGTCTTTTTGAGACAGGGTCTCACTATGCAGTTCAGGCTGGCCTTAAGCTCACTTTGTAGCTCAGGCTGGTCTGGAACTCACAACAATCCTCCTGCCTCAGCCTCCCGAGTGCTGGGATTACAGGCATGCGCCACCACGCCTGGCCCGGAAGTTCTTATTTTTTTGTGTGATTTTTTTGGGGGAGGTACTGGGGAATGAACTCGGGACCTTGTGCTCACCAAGCAGGTGCTTATACTACTGAACTACATCACAGCCCCCAAATTTTTATTTTATTTTATTCTGGTACTGGGGATTGAACTCAGGCCTTTGCACTTGCCAGGGAAGCTCTTATTCTACTGAGTCATCTCCCCGGCCTGCGACCTTCACATTCTCAATCCAATTTTTTTTCTCTTTTTTTCCAGACAAGGCCTTGCTAACTCACTAAGTTGTCTAGGCTGGGCTGAAAGTTTAGATCCTCCTGCTTCAGCCTCCCACAACTCTAGGACCTTACTTGGCCAGCAGAGCCCCTGCAGGGAACTAGATTTGTCTTCCTGGAGCTGAACTTGGTGGGCTTTCCCAATCTGTTTTTGTTCGTTTCTGCTTTCTTTCTTTTTTCAAGGCAGGTTCAGGCTGGCCACAAACTCACTGCTTAGCCCAGGTTGGGCTAGAACTCAAGGCAATCCTCCTGCCTCAGGTTCCTGGGTTCTGGAATTACAGGCACGCACACCATTCCTGGCTCCACGTCCAACTTTTGATGTCCACAAGATGCAAGAGTTAGTCACCCTGCATCCTCTCTGGGCCTCTCAGGAGTGTGCCTGCGTAAGCAGCTTGCTATTTTATTGCTGTTCCCTGCTTTCTTTTTTTTTCTCATGGGCATTTCCTTGTGGAAATTTTGTTTTCTTTATTCTTTTTTCTTTTCTTTCTTTTTTTTTGTACTTCATGGTGAACCCAGGGCCTTCACACTAAACTTCATCCCCAACCCTTTTTATATTTACTGAGGGTCTCCTGTAGTTCGGGCTGGCCGTCTTTCACTCACAATGTACTCCCTGTCTGCCTCGAACTCTTCTTTCTTTTTCTATTTTTTTGGTGGAAGCAGGGACTGAACTCAGACCCTTGCATGTGCCAGGCAAGAGCTTCTTCCACTGAGCCATCTCCTCGGCCCCACAGTAATACTCTTGTCTCAGCCTCCTGAGTACTAGGATCACAGGCTTGCGCCACCACATCCACCTTTACTTACTTATTTTTTATTTCGATACTGGTTCTTGCTAAATCAATCACTCAGTTGCCCAGGCTGGGCTGGAATTTGCGATCTTCTGCCTCAGCCTTCCAGAGTGCTGGGATTACAGGCCTGCCCCACTACACCCGGCTGGAATCCTCCTGCCCCACGCTCCCCAGCTTTACTGTGCGGCTTTGGCCAGGCCTGTCCCGGGTCCTGGACACTGTGCAGATAGTTTCCCAAGCTCTCAGACCAACCTGGTCTAGAGCCGCCTGTGGGAGGGGAGTCCTCGCCGGGCCTGGCCCAAGGGTAGGAGGCGGGCAGAGGGGATCCTGGGGAGGGAAGGGCGGCCTCCCCCGGGGCAGGGCCTGGGCTGGGCGAGGTCCCCCGCCTGGTGCCACAAAGGCCTGTTGTGGAAGAGGCTGGAAGGAATGCGGCCCGGGGAGTCGGGCGGGGGCGGGGCGCGCAGGCGCCGCCCCTTACCTGGCCAGGTGGCTCGCATTTCCCGGGAGCGCGGTGGCCAGGCGGGCGCGCGGGCGACGGGACATGGCAGGGTAGGAGAGGACCTGGCGCCCGGCGGCAGCATGAAGAAGAGCCCGGCGGTGCAGGGCACCCTCAGCAAGCTCTTCGGGAAGAAGCACTCCAGCCCCACCTCCACGTCTCTCTATGCCACCAATCCGCCCTGGATCTTCACCCAGGAGGCCCCGGACGAGGGGACCCGGGGCTTCGGTGAGCGGCCGCGGGGAGGGCAGGGAGCCCCCAGCCCTGGCCCGCGCTTTGGGCCTCCCCGAGGTGTGATGGTCGTAGTCCCTGACACCGCTGAGCCCCCAGCCCCGCCGCCCCAGAGTGCCTAGTGAGTCCCAGCTGCGTCCCAGGTCGAGGGCCCCGCGTCCCAGGTCAGAGACTAGGAGTGTTCCCCGGCATCCGCACCTTTGGCTCTGTACTGGCCAGGCCTGGACAAAGTCACTAGGAACCGCTGTGGAAGGGTTCCTAGCCTGCTGTACACCCACTAATGCACTGGGGTCCCTGCCCCAGACCCGGCTTCTTTATGGGCTCGCCTGAGGGGCTGCGGATGGGAAGGCTGGATGGCTGCAGAGGTGCCCCCTCTGTGACCCTAACTGCTGCAGGCCCTGAACCAGGGAGTGTTCCAGCAGGCGCCTGGGAATACTCTGCCTAGCCTGGGTCTGGCTGGTATAACCAGGTCCCTGCATATTTCTGCAGTTGCCCTCCACAGGGTGGGGACAAGAGAACAGGAATTCACCCTGTGTGTGGCCTGTAGTTCCGGGGATGCAGTGGTGGGACAGGACAGCCATCGTGCCAGCTTTGGCTTGGGATGCCCCAGCCTCAGCCCCTGCTGTGACTCAGATCTGCACCAGCCAAGTACAGTCAGGCATGTGGCTGGGAAGGGAGGAAACAGGGAACTCCCCCTCCCCCAGCTCAGGCGAGGCCAGCAGGGATATGTGTGAGCTCCTGCACCTTCTCAGCCTGGGTGTGACAGGCTCTTGGAGCACAAGGCCAGAGCAGGGCAAGGCCACCGTGGCTAGGGTGGCTAGGTGGACAGCCGAGGCAGGAAGGGTGGGAGCGGGTGGGAATGGCACTGGCCAGACTGGGAACCTGTGGGGCCGAGTAGCAAGGCCAGGTCACCTCCAAACGTCACACAGCAAACACCCACGGAATACTCCTGGGTGCAAGGTCCCACTGTCAAATCTTTGTGTTGTTGATTCAGAAATCTTTATCTAGAGTGTGTTGAGATTGTTAGTTTCTGTCGGGAGGAGAACCAGGCTGGGGTGAAGGAATGGCTCCATGCCCCGGGACTTAAATGGCCCACCCACAGCCTTCTCTGGTGTTCTAGGTGTGTTCAGCGTGGTGCATACTTACTCAGTTATATTTTTTTTGGCGACACTGTGAACTGAACTCAGGAACTTGTGCTTGCCAGACAGGTGCTTATGCCACTGAGCCATATCCTCTGCTAGCATGGTGCATACTTATGTTTAAAATAATTTACTAGGGTAAAAGACACATTGCCATGAACCCCCCTCAAATACTACCCTTTGAGTTGAGCACACTTTACCATTCATTTGTTGTTGTTTGTTGTTTTTGTTGTTTTTGTGTGTGTGATGAGCTCTTACTATATAGCCCAGGCAGGCCTTGGGCCAGGGGTCCTCCTGACTCATCGTCCCGAGTTTTGGGATTATAGGCATTTGCCGCCAGACCTGGCTATCCCCATCGTTTTGTCACTTTTTGTTGTTTTGAGACAGGGTCTTCCTACGCAGTTCAGACTGGCCTTCAATTCACTTCGTAGTCCAAGCTGGCCTAGAACTTGCAGCAATCCTCCTGCCTGACTCCAGAGTGCTAGGAGGTATGCCCCACCATGCCTGGCTTCTTGCCACTTTCTGAAGCAGGTTTGGAAACCCTCTTTCCTGTGTGTCTTTAGAAATGTGTTCAAAAATAAGCCAGTGTTGCTGCCCAGTACGATCCACAGAAAGGCAGGTTTGTAAACACAGGACGCTATGCCCTCATCCACCTTGTTCACTGGCTCTAGCACCCTGTGACTTCAGCCTCTTCCCCCAAATCAAAACGATCATGAAACAGAAATCAATCAGGACATCAAAGCAGCCACAACAGCGCAATTAGACACCCACGAAAGGGCGTCCAGAGAAGCAGCTGCAGGAGGTAGCAAGAACTGGGATGAGTGTGTTTGAAGCCAGGAATTTAAAATTTTTTAAATGTAAACATTTCCCGTGTGTTTCCATCACCCTGGTACCATTGGTGATTTTAGTAGGCTTACTCAGCTGTTTGGTCATGGCTGTGAGGAAACCTCAGAACAGGTGGTGACCCCAGAGGCCCCCTAGAGGGACTTAGCTCCTAGCTGTTCCATATGAGGGGCAAGGACACAAGGGTGAATAGCGGGCATCCCGATTGGCCGGGGGGGTACTTTCTGTTTTGCCGCCAGATTCAGTGCCCAAAGTGAGAGAAGAGGGACTTGGTGATCTGTCACCAGCTGGGCCGGCTGGAGCCCAAGGCACAGCTCCCCTGGCCCCCAGGCAAGGCTGGGCTTCAGCTGACTCAGCCACTGAGCCTGCACATGGATGGAGGGGCGGGAGCCTCGACCAGCTGGCAGAGGCCACCTCCCTGGGACCTTGGGATGGGAGGGGATGGAGAGGCATAGGCCCGGAGGGTCCCGTCTGTAGCACCGGACAGGCCCTACTGTTCTTCTGTTCCCTGGGAATGGCATCTGGACTGCCTGAGGCTGGGAAGTAAAGCCACTCCACTGGCCCC
Source organism: Ctenomys sociabilis (assembly GCA_004027165.1). NCBI lineage: Eukaryota > Metazoa > Chordata > Mammalia > Rodentia > Ctenomyidae > Ctenomys > Ctenomys sociabilis. Next base: position 7,144 of record PVKA01039871.1, read on the forward strand.
AGGGAGCCGCGGGGAGAGCCAGGCTATATGGAAGCCCTAGACACTTTTCTTTCTGGCTCTCAGGGAGAGCAGGTAGAGCCCCCTTGGTCCCCTCAGGCCCCCATTAAGCCTTCTCCGCTGCTTCTCTTCTCTGGTTGTGCGTGAGGGGCTCTGCAGATTCAGAGGATGGGAGTCGGGGCTTCCGGGGACCTGGATTCTGTGACATTGTGGGATGAGATGCCATTGGGTCTTGGAAAACAGGCTATGGATGGGGTGGGTTCAGACAGGTGTGAGTGGGATTAGAGTAGGGGCAGCCCTGGGACAGTCTGCCTGCCTAGTGTGGGCCTTGAGCAGCAGGTAAGATGGGAAGGTGATCTTGGGCTGAGCTTTCTTTAAAGAATTTCCAAGCCAGGCCTGGCTGACCTATAATCTTGGTCCTTGGGAGGCTAGGGCAGGAGGATTGCCACGGGTTCCAGGCCGGCCTGAACTAGGGAGACTGCCTCAGGAGGAAATGGAGCATTTCCTGCACAGGCGTGCACTGAAGGAATGAGTAGGCCTCACCGAATGCCCTCAGAATGCCCTCACGGGCTACATTAAGCTTTCTTCCCTCCCACAATCCAAACAAGGCTCTTTCAAGGCCGCATAATTGTGCCTCAAATGCCTGAGAAAGCAGAGATGTGGGTCTTTGTGAATCTCTGATAAGGGGCTGGGCTCAGCCAGGTGGGGAATCTGCCATGTCCAAATGATTTCATCACGACCACCTAGGATTTTATTTTATTTTTCTTTTTAAAAAAACAAGGTCTATGTAGTAGCCAAGCTGGCCCTGAATTTGTGACCCCCTGCTTCAGCCTCTCAAGTACTGGGATTATAGGCATAGGACATCAGGCCTGGTCCAAGACAATTCTGTTTTGTCTTGTGACAGGATTTCCCTATGCGGTTCCTGTGTAGCACAGGCTGGCCTTGAATTTGTGACAGTTCTACTACAGCCTACTGAGTGCTGGAATCCAGGCATGCGCACCACACCTCTTAGGACCTGTCTTTAAATGCAGATTCCATGGCCCTTCCTCAGGCCCCAGGTGTCTACCCCACTGTGTGTGTGTGTGTGTGTGTGTGTGTGTGTGTGTGTGTGTGTGTGTGTGTGTGTGAAACCAGGTTAGAGAGTCCAGGTGTTCCTTCCTCACGTGGCCCTGGGAAGCTGAGAACACTCACTGTTGAAAGGACAATGGGAATAGATTGCAAATAAGAGTGTGGACAAGTAGCAGCTCCGTATTGGGAAAGCCTGGTTCTCTCAGCAAGCTGCTGCAGGGTCTGGTGTGCCTGTCCCCAGGTCCCCAGATTCAAGGTCATGCCCATTTCTGGCTTGCAAGAAGGAGGTTTGTGCGTTGCAGGGTGGGCCGGTGACTTGCATTTACTCTGAGCCACTGGGGGTGGGGGGGGCAGTGTGGTAGGCGCATGCGCACACGCCCTTGCGGCCCCGTTACATAAGCGTCGCTGGCTGTGGTCACCTTCACTCTGCAGACCAGCTCCCGCTGCCCTTTCTCTCCCTGACAGTAAAATAATAACAATAGGATCGTTATTATTCGTTACCATTTCCTGACCAAAGGGCCTGTGCTAAAGACCACCGATGGCGTGTGTGCGGCCTCAGTGGGCTGTTATTGAAGAAACAGACACCGAAGGCGCAGAATGTACAGAACCATTAAGTCGCTCACAGTCAGCTCAGACAACGGCACCTCAACATTTGTTTAAGCATCCCCCAAGGTTTTTTTCCTTGAGACAGGATCTTGCTAGCTAATTCAGGCTGGCCTCAAACTCACAATGACTATCCTGCCTCAGCCTCCCAAGCCTGGCTCTCCTGGGAAGATCAGACTGGCAGACTGGGCTTGAGGCACTTGCCCTGCTGCCCTGGACATTGAGCAGTCAGCCTAGCAAGGAAGTAGGGACCTGTGTGCTGTGCCCCTCCCCAGCCCAACCCTTAGTGTGTCCCCTCTGCCCTTAGACAAAGGCCTCTCTCTGCCCTTGGGTCAGGCCTGCTGGGGCTTGCTGGGGCAAACTGGCCTTTGCTGGTCTCGTCATGTGGACCTGCTAATTAGCAAGAAAGGGCTTCATTAAGGTCATTTGTGGGTTACATTCACACGGGTCCAGCCTGCTGCTCCTCTATACCCCCAACAGGGCCCCCCCATCCCCCCGCCCCCGTGGGACCTGTGCTGGGCATGAGTTGTGTGGTAGACAAGTTGCTGGACACTGCAGACATGAGCAAGTGTGCTGACAGGAACCCGAGGCCATCACCCCCTTCTGCAGCTTCATGCTGCAGGTACAGGAGACCTGGGAAGAGATAGGCTCCTCCTCGTCTGCTCACCACCGTGTCTGTCCACAGGGAATTGGATTGTAGAGTGAGGTCTCTTGGGTAGGAGGTAGAAGCTCTCTGAGCCTCAGTTTTCTTATATGTAAATTGGGAATGAAAATGCTATTTTCCTGGTGAATGTGGTGGTACATGGTGTAATGCCAGATATGCAGGAAGCTGAGGCAGGAGGATTGCAAATTCAAGTCCATCCTAGGCAATTTATTTTTATTTATTTATTTTTTGTCTTTTTGAGACAGGGTCTCACTATGCAGTTCAGGCTGGCCTTGAGCTCATTTTGTAGCTCAAGCTGGTCTTGAACTCATAACAATCCTCCTGCCTCAGCCTCCCGAGTGCTGGGATTACAGACCTGCACCACCACGCCCGGCCTGTCCTAGGCAATTTAGACAGGCTTTGTCTTAAAGAACTAGGCCTGCCTGTCCAGGGTGGGGCTGGAACTAGGTTCTCTCCCTGGGCCTCTGTGTCTGCATTGTAAAGACTCAGAATCTCTCACTGTGGGTACAGGTATGTGTTCATGGTCATTTGTAAGTGGCAGAATGGGCAGGGACAGCAACGAGGACACGGATGACGAGGACGAAAGCCGCACGCCTCGTTGCTGAGCACGAGCTATCTGCTAGGGGCATTGCTCACGTTCTCTGTGGCTTAGCTCATCGTCCCCAAGCTGTCCACCTGCAGGGACCCTGGTCACAACGACAAAGATGCAGAAGCAGGCGCAGGCGCAGACACGTAGGAACACTCCCAGGGCACCTGGCTAGGATGACACAGGGAAAAGGCCCATGAGGCCTCCTTGTGGCCCCAAGAGCCAGGACCCCAACCCGTCCTCTCCAGCCCCCAGGTAGCACAAGGAGAGCTATGGTCTTGCTTGGGACCCCGAGTTACTTAGGGGCAGATTTGTTTGGGTGTTGGGTGGTATTTGTCCCGGCCCTGGTCCTGGAGGGTGGTAGCTGAACGCCTTCCTGCAGGACATGGCGAGAAGCTTCCAGGAAGTCCCGAGGAGCCCTGTGCACATCTTGTCCCTTGGTATGGGGACTTCTGGGGGCAGAGATGGGGCAGATGAATGCGGAGATGGATAAATGGGCCCATTGGGTTCAAAGCCTGGAGTTGTGTGTTTTTTGTTTTGTTTTCAGTACTAGGGATTGAACCAGAACTTTATTTTGGGGAAGGGTCTACAGAATGTTCAGGGTCTTACTACTAGATGGGACTCACAGTGATCTTCCTGTTTACAGCCTCCCAAGAGCTGGGATTACAGGTGCACGACACCACTCCCAGTCTCAATGGCCGTCTGGTCTCAGTACGCCCCAGGAGCTGGGCCAGCACAGCAGGCCTGGGGATTGAACCCAGGCCCCTGCATCTGCTTGCAGGCACTTTAATCCACTGAGCTATTTGGCCGGCCCCCTTTTTTTTTTCTTTTGGTGGAACCGGGGATTGAACTCATGCCCTTGGGCTTGCCAGGAAAGCACTTATTCCACTGAGCCGTCTCCCCAGCCCTGCCCCTTATTTTTATTTTTGTTTTATGAATTTAGGACAGGGTATACAGGGTGTATAGTCTCTCACTACATAGATGAGACTGAGACTCATAGTGATTCTCTTGTTTTCAGCCTTCCCAAGTGCTGGGATTAATGGCACGTGACACCATGCCCAGTGTCAGTCACCATCTGAACAGGCACTCGGGGGATCGAACCCCCGCCATTGTGTTCTGCCTAAGCAGGTGCCTTAGTCAGCTGAGCTATCTGGCCTGCCCTATTTCTTTTCTTTAAGCCCTTAAATCGAACTCAGCACTTTTTTTATTTTTTTTGTCTTTTTGAGACAGGGTCTCACTATGCAGTTCAGGCTGGCCTTAAGCTCACTTTGTAGCTCACGCTGGTCTTGAACTCACAATCCTCCTGCCTCAGCCTCCAGAGTGCTGGGATTACAGGCATACGCCACCATGCCGGGCTTGAACTCGGCACCTTGTATTGGCCAGACAGATGCTTGTGCCACTGAGCTATATCCCTGGCTTGCTTTTTGCTTCTTTTTTTTTTTTGCCTTTTTGAGACAGGATCTTCCTATGCAGTTCAGACTGTGTAGCCCAGGTTGGTCTCCGCTTGCAGTGGTCCTCCTGTCTCAACCTCCCAAGTGCTGCTACCTCATCTGGCTCCCAGAGCTTTTTTTTTTTCTTCTAAGAGCTTTATAACATTTTTAAGAGAGCCGCGCATGCTGGAGCACACCTGTAATCCCAGCACTCGGGAGGCTGAATTAGGAGGATTGTTGTGAGTTTGAGACCAGCCTGAGCTACAAAGTGAGCCTAAGGCCAGCCTGAACTGCATAGTGAGACCCTGTCTCAAAAAGACAAAAAAGTAAAATAAAATAAAATATTTAAGATTTGAGAGGGTCTTGCTAAACCAAAAAGTACTCAGGTAGAACTTGAACTTGCCATCCGCCTGCCTCAGCTTCCCAAAGTACTGTAGCACAATTACAGGCATGGGTCACACCAGGAATGCTTTCAGTTGTCTCAACAGAGTTGTGGTTCCCTGAGGCTCAGAATGGCCTCCCCAGAACGCTTTCTTTTTCTCCGGAGAATCCTGGTCAGCTTCTTCCCCTCCCAGCCTTCCTGCATCCCGCCTGGATGTTCAAAGGCAGCCTCTCTGACCCACACACACAGCAGTGACATGCGTGTCATGGCAGAAAGGACTCCTCCCGTGAGAAAAGGATCCCGGGTCACTGGGACGGGGCCCTCTGTGACAGCAGCCGCCCCCCGAGTCCTGCAGCCCTCACCTGGGAGGGGCCCGCTGCTCTGAAAGGCTGAGCCCAGTGTCACCAGCGCTGAGTCCAGGTTCCCAGTTCTGCCACTCCTGTTTAAGTCCCTGGGTGTGGCCTCTTGTTTTTCGGTCTTTAACTTTGAGGGGAAGAAAGACAGGCCTGGCCTTAAACACCCCCTGGGGTGGTGTCTGACCCTGCAGGCCAGATGAGGGGCCCCTGTGGGTTCTAGTCATATCCTCCTTTTCTCTTTTTTATTTTTTTTGGGGGGGCTTAAACAGATTTCTTATCTTTATTTATTTATTTTTTTTCCTTGTTAAAAAAGTTGAGAAGGAGCTGGAGAGATGGCTCAGTGGAATAAGCGCTTCCCTGGCCTGAGTTCAATTCCCGGTTACACACACACACAAGAATTAAATAAATAAATAAATAAATAAATAAATAAATAAATAAAAATCTTGAGACAGCAATCGAGACTGGATGTGGTGGCACGCACCTGTAATCCTAGCGCATGGGAGGCTAAATATAGGAGGATCAGCCCAGTGTGGTGGCGCATGCCTGTAATCCCAGCACTCGGGAGGCTGAGGCAGGAGGATTGTTGTGAGTTCGAGACCAGCCTTGAGCTACAAAGTGAGCTTAAGGCCAGCCTGAACTGCATAGTGAGACCCTGTCTCAAAAAGACAAAAATAAATACATAAATAAATAAATATAGGAGGATCACTTCGAGTCTGATCTACAAAGTGAGACCCTGCACACCCTGTCCTAAATTCATTTTAAAAAAAATTATAAACAGCTGGGGGAGATAGATCGGGGGCATGAGCGCCTGCCTGGCAAGTGCAAAGTACAGAGTTAGATCCCCAGTACTGAATAAATAAAGAAAGAAACAATTTAAAATTTGTATTTATAAACAGGCAAACAAAATTCATGCATTGTGATCTTTCTCCTTAGAGGACACAAGACTAATATTACCTTGTGAGTAGCTCATCAGATTTCTTACTTACAGTGAAGCCTGAGGGGCTGGGATGGAGGCTTTGGCCGGCTCCACCCTCCACAGCCCTGGGGCATCCAGGTCGTCGTCCTCCTATTCCTGGTTGATCCCTCCTGTCTTCCCAGCCTCAGTGTCCCTTTAGGGCTCGCAGCAGGGGGTCCTGGCAGGGACACCCACAGCTGCATGCTATGGCCTTGGCCGTGCGACTGGAGTAGGGGGTCCGTGTTCCCGCTGCTGCTGGCTCTGTCCTGGTCCGACCCTGCCCTTCAAGGCTTTGGGCAGCTAGAGGCCAAGACTGGCCTCTTCTGCCCTGTGGTACCCTCCTGCCACGGAGGCCCGTTGTTTCCCTCCCAGTGCTGTCTCCAGTACCCCTAGGGTCCCTCCCTATGGGGACAAGAGATGCAGAGCGCAGGCCCTATGGGGAGACCCTAGTGTTTGTGCTTATTGTCAGGCATGGAGCAAGTTATTTGATCTTGTGCCTCAGTTTCTTCATCTGTGTTATAGGACTTTATTTTATTTTTTAATGTATTTGTCCAGGGTGTCACTATGCTGCTTGGACTCTTAGTGATCTGTCTTCACCTTCCCCAGCGCTGGGATTACAGGTGTGCACCACCATACCCAGCCCCATTGGCTGGCTCAGCATGCCCGCGGATGGGGTTATCGGGGCAGGTGGTGCTGGGGATCGAACTGTGGTCCCTGTGCTTGCCTAAGGAAGTGCTTAGTCCGCTGGGCTATCTTACCAGCCTATAGGCTATTTTGAAACTTGAATAATTTTGGTTTCTTCGTATTTTGAGCTAAGGTCTCACTATAGCCTTCCGAGGCTTTGGGCTCATGGTGGCCCCTCACCTTAGCCTCCAAGTGCTTGCTCCTCTGCCCGGGACGGCTCATCGGTTAGCATGTCCACTGTGCCAGTGCGCTCTGTGTGACTCCAAAGGTGCTCAAGAGCAGTGGGTATGGGTGTGGCAGTGGCCCAGTATGAGGCAGGGGTGCCCTAGCATGGCGCTGCTGGCCTGCCACAACCCCACCCGGCCAGCCTGCCTCAGATCTGGGTCTGTCCCCACGGACACTCCTGTGCTCTTGTTTCTGATCAGCTGAATCCCGGCCCTCAACCAGGCTGCAGCTCCTCCCACAGTCTGTGGGGGTCCCTCCCCCAAGGGCTCCCCCTTCCAGCGCCACACCCCAGCTTCCATCACCTAGGGGCAGGGCTGGGGGCTCAGGAACCAGGCCCCAGCACCTCCCAACAAGCCCAGGCCCTTGGACACATTCCTGGGGGCCCGGCAGGCCCACTCCTCAGTGCTGCCAGGAGCAGGGCGGCTTCTGGTTGCTTTGGATCTGACTGACCTTCCTGCCCTTGCCCTGGCTAGAGAGGAGAGAGTCCTTACTTAGAGGAAAGCCCTTCCCCCTCTCTTTCCCTTCCCCCATCCTTCCCTTCTCCCTCTCTTCCCCTCTGTGGCCATGCAGAACAATTCTGCCGTGAGATGAGGAGGGGAGGGGGAGGGGCTGAGGCCAAGGGCAGCCCCTTGGGCACACACTTATCCTATTGCAGCCCTGTATCCCTGCATGGCCACTCCCTCCATAGATCCCAGAGGGTTCTAGAGCCCTCCCCTCCTGTTCCATACTCACTAGGGGCTTTTGGGGGCAGGGGTCCAGCCTAATAGGATTTTGTTCCAGAGTATAAGGTGGAACCCTTTGGAGAAACCTGTGCTGTTTTCCTCATTAGTGTCCGTGGGGGAGGAGGCTCGGACTTCCTGGAGAGGTCAGGTGGAAGGCAGCTGCTGGGCCTGGCAGCCCCCTGACCCCCCTGACGTTGGAGGAGAACAGTGGAACCCCTTCTCCCCCCCAGTGGCCCTGATTGCACACCCAACCTCTGGAATCCTTTTTGTGAGTGAGACAGTCTCATAATGGAGCCCAGGCTAGCCTTGACCTCTTGGGCGACATTCCTGCCTCAGCCTCCCGAGTGCAAGGGTCATGGGTGTGTGCCCCCCCCCTCCATCTGTACGGTTTTCCTGTGTCAGAAGGGCTTTATGGAGTTGGGGATGGACATCTCCCAGGCCTGGCTTCCTTGCTGAAAACTGCAGGATGGGTACTGTTGGTGACCAGGAGCCTGCCTTGTCTCCGGCTTATGGAGTCCCCTTTTCTCTTCTCTGTAGATGGCATCTGTTACGGGGATGCTCGCTTTGACACCGTCAGTGAGTCTGGAACAGCTACGCTGAAGGCCCGGCCCCGTGTGCGGCCCCTGCTGACCTTCCTCCCACTGGTGAGTGTGGCTCTACCTGGGGCCCTGGTCGGCTCACACGGGGATGGCTCCTCCCTGGTGAAACCCCAGGAGGCACCCAGGGGTGGCATCCAAGCCTGCCAGGTCCTGCCTAGGCACTGGCTGCCAGCTAGCTGACTGAGCCTGAGCTCCCAGCCTGTGGCAGGGGTGGGCGGAGGAACACCATTGGAGATGGAGGGTAGGGCAGCCAGTGTAGCTGTGACAAGTGGTCCCTGAGGGCTTCTTGGAGGAGGTGGCATCTGAGCTGCAGGACAAACAGCAGTGAGCCCTAGGAGAGCAGCACTAGAGACACATTTGCTCTGTGAGTCTAAAACCACAAGAATGGGGGCCAGGGAGATGGCTCAGTAGAGTAAGCACTTGCCTGGCAAGTGTAAAGTTCTGAGTTCAATCCCTGGTTCCACCAAAAAAACAAAACAAAACATAAGAATGGTTTTAGGTTCCTGGGGTGGATGGGAAGCTGGGCTTTGGTTCTGGATGAAAGAGACCCAGAGCAGCTACCCTGTGAGAGGTTCTGTGTATGGCATGCAGTTCCCGGGCCTTGGGGACATCTAAGCAGGGTGTGCAGGGGAAGCTGTGGATGTACACTGCCACATTTCCTAGTGGCTGTGTTAAAAGTAAAAAGACAGGGGCCAGGGAGATAGCTCGGGGTGCAAGTGGCAGAGGTGCCTGCCTGGCAAGCATAAGGCTTTGAGTTTAATTATTGTTACCTTAAAAAAAAAAGTAAAAAGACGCAGGTGATGGGCAGGCGTTGTGATCACTTGGTGGCAGTCACCAGACCCAGAAAAATAAACAAATGAGAAGAAAAAGAAATAGCTCAAATAGGTCCATTTAACTTTTTTTGAGACAGAGCTTCACTATGTTCAGGCTGGCCTTGAACTCACTTTGTAGCCCAGCCCTGGGATTACAGACACCCAGTCTCTGGTGCCCCTGGAGACAGGGCTGGTGCGGCCTGCGTTGCGGGAGATCAAGCCCCAGTTCTGGTGCTTGTCTAAGCAGGCACTTAGCCTGCTAAGCTACCTGGCTGGCCCCCATTTTTTTTTTTTTTTGCAGAACCGGGGATTGAACTCAGGCCCTTGTGCTTGCCAGGGAAGTGCTTATTCTACTGAGCCATCTCCCCGGCCCCTACATTTCACTTATTAACCAATAGATTCAAAGGATTTTCATTTCCATGTTCGACCAGTATAAATATAATAGTGATTTTCACGTTCTCTTTTTAGACTGTGTCTTCAGAATCCAGAGATAGCACAGCCCATGACTGACAAGTCACACTCAGGGACTCTCTGGCTCCTGTGACCAGGGCCTGCCTAGGGGGGGCCCAAACCTGGCCCGTGAACAATCAGCCTCCCGAATGTGGGTTCTATCCTGTTTCAAGCCCTGGCTTGGGAGGGGCAGCGCTGTCACTGTGGCCAGAGCTCGTGGTACCTGGTAGACTTCACAGCGGCTACGCCTTGTTCCACGTGCTACGCATGCTGCCCAGTGGTGCTGGGCACAGCCCTCTCCCCAGGGCCCCATCATTTGGTTCTGTTTGACCAATTCTACCTGCCAGATCCCAAGATTCAATGTGAGGCTGGCCAACTGTGATGCCTGCCACACCCCCTCCCTCCGGGCTCTGGGAATATGACTCAGAACCCTTTACTTTCTGCTTATAAAGCAATTCATGGACATTATAGACTAGTATTCCCAGGAAGTTCAACACCAAGCTCTGCATGATGGTGCATGCCTGAAATCCCAACATTTGGGAGGCTGAGGCAGGAGGGTCACTGTGAATTGGAGGCCAACCTGGGCTACACAGTGAATTCAGGACTAGCCTGAACTGCATGGCAAGACTGTCTCAAACAAAATAAAACAAAAGAAACCAACAGAAGGAGGCATAAAGTCAGCCTTTGTGATTCCAGAGATGCTCAGAACTGTGCTGGCGTTTCTGGAAGTGAATTGCATTCCCTGCTCAGAGCATGGAGGGCCTGAGAGGTAGCGCAGGAGAATAAGCTGCAGCACATGGAGTCATCGGCCCAGAGCAGACACCCCCCCGCCCCCCTGGCTCAGCCTCTCATTTTGGGGTACCTGGAGACCAGGACCTCACGTGGCTACACCAGGTCTCCAGGGTATAGAGCCACTTGCTGTTAGAAGAAGGAGGCCCAGTGGTTCACGCTGAGTGCACTTGAGCTCTGTGCTTCTACCCCCGGGGTACCCCTCCCACACCCCACCCTTGAGAGCTGGTGGACACTGAGGCCCATGGAGAGGACCTAGGGGAGGACTGCCCTTTTCTAGCCCTTGCTGCCATTGTCCTCTCTCTTGGGCTCCCCTGTCAGGACCCAGCCATCCTCAGGGTTCTGCGTGGCAGGAACTACAAACTAAATAGAGTGGCAGATGGGAAACTGGCTGGACGGGTCTCCAGGGTGCCCCGGGGCGATGAGAGTTCCCTGGGTCACCCCACCCTCTGAGTCAGCTCTGGCCTGGCTCTGCACAGGGAGTTAGAGGAACCCTTTTAAGTCAGCAATGGCCCCTGCCCCCTCCCAGGTGAGCCATTCAAGGCCGGGTTTTATTTTATTCTTCTTTTGGGGTTGGTGATTTTGTTTGTTTCTGCTTGGAGACAGGGTCTCTCCCTATAGCTCAGATTAATCTTGGACTCGCTGTGTGGCCCAGGCTGGCCTGGAACTCACGCCAATCACCTGCCTCAGTCTCTCTGGTGCTGAGCTCAGAGGTATGTGCCACCTCTAAGTTAGGAGACCAGGACTCTAGGCTTTTGGCCAGTCTGAGTGGGTGGCATTGGAGGAATGGCCGGGGCAGTCAGACACACCTGTCTAGGAGTGCGCAGTGGGGTCCCCCGCCCCTCCCCCTCTGCCTGGTCCTGGTGAGGCCTGAGCCTAAACTCCAAAGCCATGTGCACTCCTCCTCTAGCCCCCAGCACAGGACCCAGCAGGGTTCCCCAGAGTCTGGGTCTAAGGGTCCCTCTGGGCGGCAGAGGAGTAGGCTTCTCCAGCGCCCGGGGATCTAAAAGGGCCACTGGAAAACCATGGTGGCTGTGCAGGGTCCTGGGGTTCTTTAATGAAAACAGTCGCTGCTTCCTGTTTGCCAGGAGTTCAGTGGGAAAAATATGCCTTCTTTGCATGGCTGTATATCCAGCTGAGGACCTGGGGTGCGAGGGTGGGGCCTCCGCAGACCCAAGCCTGGCGCAGACTGAGACAGATCCCCTCCCGGCACCACACAGCTCACACCACGCCCCGGGAGGGCCGGGCCGGCTGGGAGGGCTGCATTCCATCTGGCCCAGGGCCAAGTGCAGCCCTGCGCCCACTGGCCCAGCCCTGGGGACCCACCCTTGGCTTGGCGGGGCTCCGGGGAATCATAGGCATGAGGATGTATGTGAGGAAGCAGGCAGGGCACTCCCAGCCCGCGGACCCGGCTCCCCTCTACGCTGCTGGGGACACGAGCCCCTCCCCCGTGGGCCTGTGCTTTCTCCCCGTCTGCTCCTCAGCCTTGAAATACTACAAATGTAGTTCCCCATTTATGTCTGTCCCTGACCCTAGGGACCCCCCATCTGCTCAGTCCTGCCAGCCAGACACCAAAGAGGCACCCTGGCGCCCCAGACCTCTGCTAACCCTGGAGGACAAGGCCAGCGCCCCAAGCCTGTAGCACTGTCTACTTCCAGACCGGATAGCTGGGCACATCTGCGGGTCTCTCTCAGTGTT
>PVKA01039872.1:0-19160 GCA_004027165.1 Ctenomys sociabilis
GGGCGGGATGGAGCAGGACGGCGGAGTCGGCCGCGCTGTCTCTGGCCGGTCTCCCAATTTGCTATTCTTATCTTGAAAATCTGTAACATATGTATTGTTGTATGGAACCTTATTTCTGTCTTTGTATATGCTATTTGTCTTTGCTTTTACTCTTCAAAATGAAATAAAATAATGGAGCACACATACACGCACACACACACAAACACACGCACCAAAAGAATCCAAAATGTATACCTAAGAGCCTCTCACTAAGGTTGTAGTGAGGGGTCAATGACGCCATGTGGCCACTCCAACTCCTACATACCTCTCCTGGTTAAGTCTTTGGCAGCAAGGCATGTGACCCATCGGTGGTGCCACTGATCCCTCTGACAGAGATTGGAAGTACATGTGCTCACTGGGACAAATGAGTAGGCATTAGAAAAGTACTGCCAACACCTTTTATTTATGTACTTGGTACATAAATACCAAGTGTCACTTGCCCACAAATTTTGTAGGTTCTTCTTTGTGATTCCTCAAAACTCCAGCTAAAGTATCTGGAACACATGCAAGGGGCACTTGTGCCCTATTAAGGAACAGCCCATGAATATCTAGTCCTTCAGTTTTGCCAGGAAACACATCAAGGCAAAATTTCAACTAATGACCCAAAGCTAGCTAGACAAAAGAACAAACCATTTTTTATTCTCCAGGTTTACCAACATACATGGGCCAGGCTTCTCAGAAAAGTTTTCAACAGACAGAACTGATGGAAGCAGCAATATGCCTAGTGCTGCAGTTACTGTAAAAGCAGACAATAATTTGTTCCAGCAAAGTAAAGCCATTTTCCTTCACTTGTTCTAAAATACTGTCAAACGGGGCTGGGGAGATGGCTCAGTGGAATAAGCACTTTCCTGGCAAGCACAAGGGCCTGAGTTCAATCCCCAATTCCGCCAAATAAGTAAGTAAGTAAGTAAATAAATAAATAAATAAATAAATAAATAAATTTTAAAAAATGTCAGAAAAGTCTAAAGTCTCTCCTGTCCTTCCCAGCATAGTTGCCCTGCTTCATTTTGGTCCTAGTAGGGACATTTTTTGGACAGATGCTGGCCTAAGGATATTCATCCAGAAAGGCCTGGTTCATTCAGCACTGCATGCAGCCTTGGGAGGTCTCCAATAAGTTCACCTCACAAAGTCTTATTTCCCTCAGAAATTCATCTAGGTTGTATGCTGATTATGAAGTATGCCATGGCACTTAGACATGTAGAAGCTACGTGCAGTGGTTAAAAGAGGCATTCCACGGGCTATACATTACTCATGTGTAGTCTTACTACCTAGCATTGACCAATACAAACACAAGAGCATATAATTTTCCAAGCCTTTATTTATGATCATTTTCTTGACCTGTTTAGGATCTATTACATCCACATGGTAGCTACCAATATACTTTGTCTATTCTTTCCCCTGGAGTAGCATAGTTCTAAGCCCTTAAGAATTCTGCTAGCATGACCTATAAGAAAGTACCATATTTCATCTTACGTGTGCATTGCCAATGACATAACTTTGAGGACACATAGCACCACAGTGCCAGTCCTTCCATGAAACTTAGTTCTTTAAGTTAAATCAAAGTGTGTGACATTGGTTGAGGGCTTCTTATATGCCATGTGCGACTCTTAACATTTTCCTTATATCAGTTCATTTAATCTCACAGAACTCAACTGGCAGGTGCTAATACTAATGCTGTGAGAAACAAGTGGAAACTTGGGCCCAGGAGAGATGGGTGACTGGCTGCAAGGAATGCAAGTCATGGATAACAGCAAACCTAGGCCTTGCGGTCATAGAGACTGCGCTCTTCCCAACTGTAAAATGGCCAGTTAATGCTTCATTTCTGTCTTTTTAAATTTTTTATAATTTAACCAATTTTACATGCTTCTATCTGGCAATCGGAGCAATTCATTGGAAGACAACAATGAGCAATATAACAACCACTGTTCAATTCCAGTAATTTTGTTTAGTAAAATTCTGTATCATTTCCACTTGCTTTTTACTGTTTTTATTCTTTTTAAAAAAATATAATAAAAGGCCAGTGCCTGAGCTAAATGCAATCTTTAAAGCAGCTTACAAGCTAACATAAATTACGCAATGACTTTTCCAGTCAAGAACAATACCTTCAGGATCCAATACTCGTTCAATCATTGTTTTATAATCTAGACTCATACTATTGATCATACACAGCACAAATCTTTCCCAACAGTGTTAGCAAACTTATAAGAAAGAAACAAGATAAGCAGAAGAAAGGTGCCTGTGCTTTTTATAACTGATAATAAACTTAGGAATTAGCGAAGTTGTTCATTAAGAGAATAATTTGATATTGTTATGGGTTGCTCAGAACAGGAACCAGATCAGCCAGATTGGAATTTAAAAAGCCGTTTATTACTGAGCTCTGCCCCCCCTCCAGCTCTCCCCTTAGTCTGCTCCTGGGCTTGTTGATCTTAAGAGAAGTCTTCTTGAAATTGAGGCCCCTTGAATGAAGTTTGCAAATGAGCTGGTGCTGAGAGGGGGGCCTTAGCCCTGGAGATTTCCTGCCCTGGAAGCCTTCCCTGAAAAACAATCTGAACTGGATCTGCTGCTGTGAATGATACCCAAAGTTACACTGTCAAAGGTCAGGAATAAGCCAGGATAATTTTGTTCTCCTTTTACATCTGATTTTCTTCCCTACCTTTCTCTCACTCTTGACAGCAAAACTCTTGATATCTCCAGAAGCCTGTCCAAGAGGTGCAGCTGAGCTTGGTACACTAACCTGTGTGCCCTGAGACAAAGTAAGAATTGACATATTATCTTTCTCACCACTCTGACCTCTGCTTCCAGGCTTCACATTGATCTCATTACTGGCGACTGGTGAAGACCCTGTAACAATGATCTGCAGTAGGGATGGAATTGGGAACAATGCTCAGGTCTATATTGTTGCAGGTCAAGGACCAGGGACAATTTTCTTCTTTTTTATATTTCTCCCGTTCTGTCTGATCCTCTGCCATATTTTTATTTCCCACTGACAAAGGCCCCTTGAAGAGGGGGCTGAACTAGCCTTCATTCTAACACCAGGGTACAAGCCAGTGCCTTCCAAAACTGAGCAAGAATGGATGTCTTTTGCTTTTCAGAATGTTTTAATCAGGGCTTACAAGGGAATATGTTTAATAAAGGATGCAACCAATAGGATTATTTTATAATATTCACCTACAAATTCAAATGCAGAAGAGTGCAGCACATCTGTCTATGTGCTAGAGACCCAAAGAATCCAGCTGAGGACCTGGATCCCATAGCAATGTACTGCACAATTCCAGCTGAAAACCTAAAGCACATGACAGAGTCTTCCATGAGTACAACTATCTTACAGCCCACCACAATGTCTCACACAAATCTATATCAAGGTGCTGTTCTGGGAAGGCCAAAGGTCAGTGGTAGAAGCCAGTGGGATGAATGATCTGTGGCAACAGGCTGAGGGATCTGCACTGGAGCCAGGAAGCAAAAATGAAAGTAAGGATCAGAGCTGCCATGAAGGGAACCACAGCTATCCTCAGTGACAAGGACCCAAGCTCCTCCAATGATGAGGACAGTTGAATTCACATCAGGAAAAACAGCATAACAAGCTTCTCTATGAGAATCAACAGTAGACCATCTTCCCTTCCAGTTCTTTTATGCCATTGGCATAATTCCTCAGGTGGGCCACCCATACCAAGAACCACACTGATTCAGTGCAGCTGGGTGTCTTAAGTGGGCCATTAGCTAATCCATCACACACCATCCCCTCTTTGCCTGACCCACAGTAGCAATTGGAAAAACCCTTATATGTAGTACAAGTCTGATTCAGAAATCGGGCTGCAGAAGATGTCTGTGTCTGTAGTGTGAGAAGCCAAGAAAGATGCACTATCTTGTTTTTTTCTCTTCCTTCTTTTATGGCTGATTTGTTTTGTTCTTGTTCATCCATTATTAGCAGCAGATGAAGCTTCTTCCAATATAGCATGAACCACAATCACATCTGGGCATGAGCCACCAGCCTTTGCACTTGGACATGATGTAAACCTATTCATTTTTTCATCTCATGATTTTGTTTTTGTTGACCCATGTTTTTGTGCCCTGTGTTTATGCCCTGACTTGTAGTGGAGTCTGAACTGGATGTGCAGGCTCTGTGAGTACTGCTCCTGCACTTGTACTGTCTGAATCTGTGTCACTTGTCTGGGTGGTTAAAGGCTTTGTATGAGCTCATATATATTTCTCCTCACCTCAACTTTGTTTACTTTTGTTTATGAAACCAGTTCAGTGTTTATCTGGAGCAGGAAGAGAAGAAAGTAATATAAGATGCAAATATGAGTTATAATCAAGGCTAGCATAAAGTCCTTTTGGAAGAAAAGTATCAAGCATCACCTAGGGCTAAAACTGATACTAGGCTCCAACGCTACCAAAATGAGTTAAGAATGGGAGTACTGGGAAGGTCGAGGGAACTATAGCTAAGGTGAAGATATCAGACATGTGGTCTTATTGGCATCTGGCTCTTTGAAGGAACACTAGATCCTCCAGAACCTTCTTCAAAATGCTCCATATTCAGTATATTGGGTAATGAACAAAGCTGAATGCCCTTAAAGGAATGACAGGTGGCTCAGTTTCAGTCTTCATCAGCTTTCAGTACAATGCTTCATTTAAAAGCAGATGACAACACTGAACCAAAGGAAAATTACAAAGATAGTTGGATGGTAAATGTACATGTTGTCAATGAAGGATGATAGACACACTGTTTAACGGCCAGTTAAAGGCTTCAGTGTAATTGTTTCCCTTTGATGTTTCATACTTTAGTCTCAGGAGACCAAATCTCAAGTGAGAAAGCTGTGGTTGAGCCTACAAAATCAGAGAAAGAAAACATGATTAAAATAAGCCTTAGTTGGTGTACAAAGGTGCACCTGAGCAGACTCTTACTTGTGTCTCCAAAAGTGCAGTATCCAAGTTTCTTCTTAGCAGTGGGATTTTGGTACCACACAGAGGCATTGCTGGGTATGCTGATGACTCAGAGTCTGCATAACTCTGTAACATAATAATTTTATCAAGTGATATGAAGAGTCTGTTTGGTTCAGCAGGGTTATCATTTACTTTCACTAATACCTGACATTTTGCATGCTGAGAATCTGAGTCTGAGAAGGGGGCTTCAATTTATTAATGAGCATCTTGTATCTCTCATGTGTTCTAGATAAGCAGACCAATTGAGACTCTTCCCCAGTTCATAAAGTGGGAGTTCCCTGTACAAATTCCAGTCCTCTTCTTAAGATTTCCACTGAGCTATATAGATGTAACCTAATCTTAGGATGGGCTAATTGTTTACTTAATATCCTTTCTCAGTGAATATTTTTGTTGACAATTTCACATAAAAGAATAAATCAATATGGGATCAAATGCTATTTCCCTAGTCATGGCTGACACAAAGAGCTCAGTATGGCCCTTGTGCCTACCTTTGATAAGAAAACATGGGCACACAGCAGAGCAAGGCAAGGCTTGGCACTGGCTTGATAAAGCCAGAAATGGAAAACTTGGTTTTGATTTTATCTGTAATTTTTAAAAATCTAGAGCAGAGGAGGAGGTGTAGCCTTTCTGTTTCAGTGAAGCTTCATTGTCAACTTTATAGGTTGGAAGCCACATAGGGGATTAGTAAACAACACTTTTGTACGTGTCTGGGTGGAGCATGGAGGGATGTCTCTGGTGGCATCTCAGTGAGTATGAAGTGGGATTTCTATGTAGTTCTGAAGTAAATTTCCCTGATCACATAACATTGGTCATCTTTTCATATGTTCATTGACCACATCCATGTCTTAAGGAAAAATTTTATTCAAATACTTCTGTCATGTTTTTATTTTTTAAAGAGGGTACAAAGTGGGGCTGGTGAGATGGCTCAGTGGAATAAGCACTTCCCTGGCAAGCGCAAGGTTCTGAGTTCAATCCCCAGTTCGGCCAAAAAAAAAAAAAAGAAGAAGA
Organism: Ctenomys sociabilis; assembly: GCA_004027165.1. Taxonomy (NCBI): domain Eukaryota; kingdom Metazoa; phylum Chordata; class Mammalia; order Rodentia; family Ctenomyidae; genus Ctenomys; species Ctenomys sociabilis. The sequence continues at coordinate 5,989 of PVKA01039872.1, forward strand.
AGAGAGAGTACAAAGTAGTATTAAAGTAGAAAAATTACAAATGACACAGAATTTCACTTAAGATAATGTGAATTTCATAGTATTTATTGTATTGCGTAGTGTTGTCTTCAAGTTAGTTGTTCATATTATCAGATATATGCATGCAAAATTGGAAGAAAAAATGAAAAATTATATAAGAAAGTAAGAAAAGAGAAAAAGGAGAAAGAATTGAAAAAAGGTGACAAAAGAAATTAAATACTGGCTGGGGAGACAGCTCAGCACCTTAAGCACCTGCTGGTCAAGTGCAAGGAACTGGCTTTGTTTTTTTTTTTTTTTTTTTTTTGAGCTGTTAAAACTTTTCAATCTATTTATTTATTTGGTACAGGGCATCATTACACAGTTCAGACTTGCAGGATCCTCCTGCCTCAACCTCCCCAGGGCTGGGATTACAGGTGTACACCACCATGTCTGGTTTCGGTGGCAAAAAGTGTGCTCAGGGTTCCGGGGCCAGCATGGCATATGGTACCAGGGACTGAACCCAGGTCCTTGAGCTTGTCACACAGGCACTTAGACTGCCAAGCTATCTCCCCAGCCCAGAAATGAGCTATTTACACACAACATGAACCCTCACCCCTTTCAACTCATAAAGAAAAGTGGTACAAAAACATGCTAGGCCTTGCTTAGGACCTGCTGCAACCCTTTGGTGTCACCAACCCTTATAAAATAGTAATACATAAGAAAATACATCTTTTCACTGATTTCATTTCAAGACACTCTGATCTTTATGATTCTGACTTCCTGTATCAGAAGCATATTAATTGGGATTCCCTCCCCAAAAACCTTATGTTCATATACTGGGTCCTGTTTAGGCCAAATAATTCCTTAGGGTTACAGTATACAAAAGATCATAGGGCTGTCAAAAACAACTTACTAGTTTTTGTTTTATTTTGGTACTGGCAGGCAAACTGAGGACCTTGAGCTTCCCAGGCAGGTACTGTGCCACTGAGCTATATCCTTAACCCAAAATAACTTGTTAAATGGTAAGTCCCAAAACTTAAGGTCTAGCAGGATTTAAGGCACATATTGTCTGACTACAAATAAAGGCACACTACTTAAAAAAAAAAAAAAAAAACTATAATGAAACTGGCTTTGATCCCCAGTACTGCATGCCGTGCTGCCCTGAGCTGCATAACAAGACCCTGTATGAATAAATAAATAAAAGATTTTTCTGAGAAAAGAAATTGAAGACTAACTTCTCCTTTCCATAGACCAGCATAAATACAGAGTGCAGTTGTTCAAGGCATCCTGCTTATATACATAGATAAATCTCTTTCCTGCATTCCCTCTCCTCTCCTTCTCCTCAACTCTGGAATTCCTTCCTTCCTATTTTTTTTGGCAGAACCAGGGATTGAACTCAGGCCCTTGTGCTTGCCAGGCAAGAGTAAATCTTTCCTTTCAAACAAGTTCATTTCCTTTTCCCAGTACCTACTGTACCCTTCAGATTTTATTTTCTCTCTCAGTTTCTCGCACTGTGGAGATAATACAGTATTTGCACATGCTAGTCTGGTTTATTTCACTTAAGAGTATGGTCCTTAGTTGTATCCATTTACTGATAAAAGCGTCAAATATATCCTTTTTTATTTTTAATTTTTTTTATGTATTTGGTACAGGGTCTCACTATGCTGCTCGGACTCATAGTGATCCTTCTGTTTTCAGCCTCCGCAGCACTGGGATTACAGGTATAAGCCACCACAGCCCGGCTTGGTCGCCAGCTCAGTATGGCATGCAGGATCAGGGATTTAAAACTGGTCTCTGCACTTGCCAAAACAGGCACTTAATCTGCTTAGCTATCTCGCTGGCAAATGTATCCTTTTTATCACTAAATAATACCCCATTATGTAAAAATGCCACGTCTACTTTAACCATTCCTCAATTGATGTACTATGACACGGGGGCTCGGGAGACAGCTCAGTAGAATAAGCACTTGCCTGGTAAGTGCAAGGGACTGAGTCCAATCCCTGGTTCATAATTTTTTTTTGTAAGATTTAGCTATGACAAATCGTGCTGCTATAAACATGTGTGCACATCTAATGCTATGATATGCTGTTTTCAGTTCTTTAGGGAAAATACTCATGAAGGGAATAACTGGGAATTCCAATTGTAGCTTTTGAAGAATCTCTATACTGATTTCCATAGTGGTAGTACCACTGTGCACTTCCATCAACAGTGGAGAAGCATTCCTTTTTCTCCACAACCCCTCCAGCATTTGTTATTGGCTGACTTCTTGATGACAGCAACTCTTTCTGGGGTGAGATGGAACCTCAGTGTTGTTTTAATTTGCATTTCTCAAATGACCAATGACGTTGAACATTTTTTTCATATATTTACTTGCCATTTTATTTCTTCCTCTGAGAAGTGTACATTCATCTCAGATGTCCATTTCTGGGTTGGGTCTTTGAATTTTAGGGGCCTGATTTTTTTAATTCTTTATATATTCTAGATAGGAGTCCTTTATCAGAGGGAGAGTCAGTTACAATTTTTTCCCAGTTTCTGGGGTTTCTTTTTACTCTGTTGGTAGTTTCTTTTGAAGTGAAGAAACTTTTTACAAACTTGAGATCACAGTTGTTGATTCTTGAAAGTATTTCCGTATAATTTTGGTTTTTGTTCATGATATATATCCTTATGTCATTAAGATTTCTAGCTACATTTTCCTCCAGGAGATTCAGCGTTTCCATTTTAATGTTTAAATCCTTGACTCATTTTGACTTTAGTGCATAGTGATAGACATGGGTCTAATCTTAGTCTTTGCTTTTCGGTATTTTTAATTAGGTTGTTTATAATTTATTATTAAGTTGATAGACTTTACCATATGTTCTATATTTAAGTCATTTATATGTGACTTGCAAATGCTTTCTTTTGTGTTCTATTCTGTGTTTCAGCTTTTCACTGTCTTGATAGTGATCCTTGAAACACACATATTTTTAATTTTGATGAAATTCCATTTATCCTTCTGTTTGTGCTTTAGTTACCATATCAAAATGATAGCCTAATCCAAGGTTACAAAGATTTATGCCTATGTTTTCTTCAAGGAAAATTTGTAGTTTTAGTCCTTACAGTTAGGTCTTCGATCTATTTTGAAATATGAGCTAGGGAGTCCAACTTTTCTTTTTTCTTTCTTTTTTTTTTTTGCATGTGGGGATTCCATTACAGAACCACCATTTACTGAAAAGCTTATTATTTCTCCATCAAATAATTATATTATAATGGGCTTTTACACTATTACTTTTCTTTTAAATGGGAAGGTCTGAATGAGGATTTTGATTTTGAATGTTTGAGAAGGCTTGCTTACATTTTATGATGCAGTCATTGAAAATAGACAAATGGCATAAATACTATTATGCCATTATAATATATTATATTATATATATATATAATATATTATATATATATATATAATATATTATATATATTCTCCTTTATTTCAGTTATCATCCCCACAGAATTTGGCAAAAATAGTTTTTAAGTCCTAATCAAAACTTTTCTTTATGACAATATTCATAGTTATTCTATAGTAACTTTTTCTGAGTTTCTGCAATGTTTTTTCTGGCTTTGACTTTTCTGTTTGTTTGTTTTGTTTTGTTGTTTTGGTTCCAGGGGTCAAACGCAGGACCATTTACTTACCAGCTAGGCAATAAAGCCACTGAATTACCTCCCTGGCCCCTAGACATTTTGTATGTTGGGCAGCAGTTTATGTGTCTGTCAAATTGCCAAGTCTTTTTTCTCTCATTAACTTTTTGAAAATCTATAATTATATAACATATTAAAATTGTAGTCAAATATTACAATGTGAAAGATATGAGATGTAGACAGAGTTAAAATGCAGTCTTGAAAGCACCACTTTTAGCTAGGTGTGCAGGCCTGTAATCCCAGCACTCAGAAGGCTGAGGCAGGAGGATTGTTGTGATTTTGAGACCAGCCTGAGCTACAAAGTGAGCTTAAGGCCAGCCTGGACTGCATAGTGACACCCTGTCTCAAAAAGACAAAAAAAAAAAAAAAAAAAAAAAAAAAAAAAAAAAAAAAAAAAAAAAAAAAAAAAAAAAAAAAAAAAAAAAAAAAAAAAACACCACTTTTAAGAAAGCTTATGGTTGGGCCTTGTACCATCCCAAATCCTTTGTAACTCCTCTTGGATATTTTGCCATAATTATAAAAGTGTAGTAGAATAGCATTACCATTATTAGCTGTGGCAAAAGTTAAATGGAGTTTACTGGCAGTATCAAATGTTTTAGCTTTATAAAATAAAAGGGTATAAGTTACATGTTTAGTTCTAGAAAATTTGTCCAATATGTTCATGACAATGGCTGTGGTTGCCATAAAGTTTCTCATTTGCCTTGAAATACTGTTAACGTGTCATGCATGCAGATGGAAGGGATGGGACTGTGCACTCAAGTGGGGGCTTTACCTGTAGCATTTGGCACAGTTGCCTTCTATCTGCCGGTTTAAAAGTTCAATCTGTTTTGATATAGAACATGTATACACTAAAAATTTTCAGTCTGTTAAGCAGCCTTACTCTGATTCAGTCTCTTCAGATATTCTTGTGCAACAGTGGTTCTGTGTGTAAATGCTATGCACTGAGAATACACACACACACACACACACACACACACACACACACACACACACGATGTGTACAGGATAATGCCTGATACCATTCAGAAGTCCATTTGTTACTGTGGTTAACAGGCTTTTATCTCTTAGTGTTACAAACTCCACTTAAAACTGAGTAGTCTCACTCTTGTCAAAAAAGTATTCTTGGCACTGCATATTGGCTTTCAAAACTGTTGTTATTGTGATTGGTGTTTTGAAAATGAATTTAATAAATTAAATGAAGAGCCTTATGAAGTCATATGACAACTTTTTAAGCAGATATAAAATACTTCATGCATTTCTTTCAAAATGGCCACATGGGAATTAGGTCACTAGTAAGATTACAAGCATATCTGTTTGGGTAATACTGATGCAGTGGAAAGTCACAAGGTGAGTGTGGATTGGAACAAAATTATGGTCAACCAGTAAGATAACAAGCATAGTGGCTTAAGTAATCATGATTAAATGGGGATGAAATTGGGAAGCAAGTCAGATAACAAGCACGTATAGGATAAGGACTTTTGCAGGATAGGATAAGGGGTGGGTTAAGGAGGTTTTTGTCCTCCACTCCAAGGTGATTGATGGCTATTTATAATATCAATCACTACTATTTATCCCTAGGGGAAGTATATGGTTGTATTCAATTCTATTTTCTTGAATCCTGGCCTTCAGTGATTGCACCTCCAGCCATAGTTGTCTTCTGCATTGACCTCTTGATGGCTCTGCTCTGTCTGATTGCTATAATATTTGTAAATAACTTAGCTATGTATAACATTCTTCCCTCTGAAGAAGTATCCCTAACTGTGGTTAGGGAAGAATGAGTATGATTTCCATCTAGTTGCTTCAAGCTGGTAAGGGTTGGTATAGTGCAACCACAGTCAGGGTCATACTCCAGAAAGCTAATTTAATAGGTCTCAGAGAGAAGTTGTGCTGTGATTTAGCAGTTATAAATTCTCTTTACAATGTTGATCAGGTGGATCCTGGTAAAAGAAGCCTATCACACTTGTCAGTGGTTCTATCTGTATGATCGATCACTTGGAGTTTGGCAGACCTGAGGAAAAACTAAACAGTTTTTTGAGAAATTAAAACTTGTATAATCAAAGCATGAGCACTAGAATGGAAAGGTATTTTGGGCTCTTAGACTCCGCTACTGATATATTGAAAAAGAGCTCTTAGACTCCTCTATTGATGGATTCTGATATCTGGTCATAAGTCTCTCTAGGCTTTTCTGTAAGCAAATGGGGTTTGGTGGTTTTGAAGAACATATTTAGAGAAAGAATGTAAATATTGTTGTTGAGCTTTGTTAGAGTTTACTATATTTTTTCTTTTTCTGTATTTTTCATTTTAAAGTAAAAAAAATAACATCAGAAATGATATAGAATTTCAAAGAGCAATATGATAAAAATTTAACGATGGTTGTTATGGCACGCAAGATAGCACAGTGGACTAAGCACTTGCTTAGGTTTAGCTGGGGGGCCAGGGTTTGATCCCTGCTACTGCATGCTGCACCAGCCCTGCCTCTGGGCACCCTGGAGTCTGAGTGTAGTACTACATGCCTGTAATCCCAGGACTAGGGAGGCAGAAAACAGGAGGTTCACTACAAATCCCGGCTGCATAGTGAGATCCTGCACAAAAGAAAACCTAAGAAAAAGAAGGAAATAAAAAAATAAATGGTTGTTACATTGCGTGTTGTTATCATCAAAGTGGCTGTTTAGATTACCAGATATAAGCATGCAGAATTATCAAAAATATTAAGAATTAATTGTTTTAATGAATAAACCAATAGAAATGAGTAGTACAATTACCATAGCTAGCCTTCCTTCCTTCCTTTCTTTCTTTCTCCTTTCCCTCATTCTACTTGTTCTTTCATTTTGAGCAGATTCTTTCCCATTCAAAATATCTATTGAACTTTTCCAATTTTATTTGCTCTTTCCGGTTCTGACGTTAGGAGACAATACAGTGTTTACACATGGAAGAGACTTTAAGTTTGTCTTGGAAAACTCACTCTCAAGTTCAGTAATAGTGGATGCCTTAAGTGGTGAAGGTGTTTGATTTTCTGGTGGCTTACATTTGCATTTGAACACAAGTAAGGGATACCTCTGAAGAAAATCTGCATATAAGGCAATTCTGAACATTTTCCTCTTTCTTACAGTATAATTCTAGTTGTGAAATAGTAGCATAATCAATGCCTTCTTGTGCATTTCATTATGAAATACAGACGATGCTCAGGTCCAGGCCATGTTCAAGTGCATAAAAATGTTAATTGGCCCTTTTCCCCCCCAGTGCTTAAGAATACATTCCAAAGGAGTAAGAGATTTTGACACTGAGTTTCCCATCTCTGTCCATTTATCTTGTTAGGAAACCATCAAATAATATAAGGGAAATATTACTCCCATCCTGCTACATGTCTGAAATGCTGAATTCATGTTCTCTAAAACAGAAGAATGAATACTAGGAACAATGGATGTTAAGATTAGAAATTATTTATTGAGAGAAAGACCGTTGCTGTCTAAGAGATAAAAAGATTCCTGAGTGTGTGACCCTGGATGATTTTTTAATAAAAAGCTCATTATCTAAGTGTGGTATCTCCTTTTAGTTTTAGATTGATACTATATGCCAAGTTAGATGAAATTTCACTTACATTCCCACTTTCCTAAAGCTTGATATTTTAAGACTTAAAATCATATATGAATTGAATTTTATTAAATATTATTTTGTGGCTCCATAATCTCCTTGTTCAGAAAATTTGGAGTTCACCTGAGTTTCATGATGTTGCAGTACAGGTTCTCCTATGTCCTGAGTCTTCGCTGACCTTGAAAGGCTAGGGCCAAAATGTTGGCTGGCCTTGTGGCTCTTCTATTTCTCCAACTCTGACTTGGGATCTTAGGTTGTTAACCATCCAGAAGAAAAGCTGATTAGTATCCTGCAGCATATGTCATTCACCTTGCCTTATCTGACTCAATTGATTTTACTTGTTGTATGTTTCCTTTTGTATTTCTGCTTTTCGCTTGTTATACTAGGGAGACTATACGATATTTACACATGTGTGTTGGTTTCACTTATGAGTTTGAAGTTCTATAGTGTGCCTGGGGAGAGTCACATGAAGAGAAAGCTTTCTCTCAAGCTCTCACAGAGAGCAAACTGGTCAAGCACTGGCCGTGACTCATCCACATGGATGACACAGACAAAGGAACTACAGAATAATGTACAGGACTACAAGATAAAACCTGAGAGGACTTCACTGACCACATAGGAAATATAAAGTTTATGTGTTGGCATATAAGTCTTGATCTATCTAGGTCTTAACCATCCAGCAGAAAAGTATAAAAATGAAGTTTACATCGTGGGGCCATAATATTAAGCTGAGCTGTAAATGGCTATGGTCGACAACTTCTTTGAATAACTCACTATTGTTGTGGAATGCTGGATTGTGTTGGATTGTGTTGTCGAGTTCAAGCACCTAAGTTAGTTGAATGTCAATGGAGTGCCCACCTTTGACAGGTGTAGACAAAGGAAGAGGTGTAGAAAGAAAAAATCATGATGTGTGTGTATAGACAGTACAGTTGGGATAGATAACGCTGCCCTTCTACATAATTCTATGAGAGGCAAGATCTGCACTAATGGTTGGACAGGATATTATGTCGGCTTCTAGTACTACGGTCATCCACTAGGAAAATAATTACTGAATTTTTGATATAATTCAGGTATAAAAAATAAGATAAGTAAGAAGCTCCACTCTTAATTCACTGATAAGAGATATCTACTAAAATAATATCTGTAAATATAATATCATGTATGCACCTTGTACAATACCAAAAAATTATGAAAACAGTTTGATATGTATTAATTTATCAAATCTGTATTGTTAAGGTGTCTTGAAACTGCTGATTGACATTTGTCGTTCAATAAAATTTAAAAAAAACAGTAAAAAATGAAATTAAAAATAACTTTTTAGAATAAAAAAAATAAATATTATTTTGATGTCTATGGAAATGTTATTTTTCTCCTTTGACCTGTTAATGTGTTGGTAATTTTGGTAGATTTTTTAATATTTCAACATCCTTACATTCTTGAAATGGACTCTACTTGCTTATGATATACCTTAAAAATACTTTACTCAGCATAGTGACACATACATATAATCCAACCTACTCAGGAAGAAGAATCAGGAAGATTACAAAGTCAAGGTCAGTCTATCTCAAAGTAAAAATTTGAGTGGTAAATTTTTTGAGTAAAAATTAAGCTCAGTGGTAAAGCACCCTGGGTTCAGTACCGAGTATCAGCAATAAAAACAAAGAAAACAAAATGTGCACTAAAAGTGTTTGGACAGGATAGCCTGTCTGTATCTTGTAATATGGGTAACCACTAAGAAGATAACAATGTACAAGGCAATGACTATTGAAAGTATCCTATTAATCAGCTTTGAAACTGTCTTATTGGTATTTGTTTCTCATTAAAATTAAAATTAAAAAAAGAAAATAGTGAACCAATTTTTTTTTTAAAATAAAACAACAACATTAAACTTCACTGAAATAGTCTTACCAAAATTTTACTTTGCATGTTTACATTTTTGCTTGTGATATTTGGATTCCATAAATTTTCCTGTAGTGTTATTATCTGGTTTTGGTATCAAGATTACAAAACATTCATAAATGAATCTTAGATTTCTATCTTTTTTTTTTTTTTTTTTTTTTTTTTTTGCAGAACCAGGGATTGAACTCAGGCCCTTGCGCTTGCCAGGGAAGCACTTATTCCACTGAGCCACCTCCCCAGCCCTTAGATTTCTATCTTAAACACATATAGAAAAATCTACCCTGAAGCAACTAAGGCAAGCAATATATGTGGTATGGAAACTTTTCAGTGATTTAAGTGTTTTCTGTTTATTAAATTATTTAAATTTCATTTTCATCCTTAAATCAATTTTGATAACTTATGCTTTTCTATAAAGATGCCACACATCAAAATTCATATTTATTTGCACAAGGTTCTCGGTATTATCCTTTTATGCTGTGAAAATTGCAACAGCTTTCATACAAACAAGAGGAATCAGAAAAGCCCTAAATTTTACAGCATCAGTACTAGAAGTTTGGAGACAATGCAATGATACCTTTTGGTCTCTGAGAAAAAAAAAGTTTCATGCTATAATTCTGTACACTGTGAGGTTAGATTAAAATAACTTTCAATTGTACAAGATAAGACTTAAAATTGTGCCTTGCGTTTTCTCTCTTATTCAAGGCTACTAGAGTTTTTCTTCACCAAAATGAGGCAGTAAACCAAATAAGCTTGTAAGGTCCAGTAATCAAAGGTATTAACAGTACATGGTAATGAAGGAATGTTCAGAGATTATAACTGCACAGTGGTTCTAGGGAACAATCACTGTAGTTAGTAACTGGGAAATAAGGGGACAGAAAGCTTTGAGAAGGGAATTTCTAATGAATAAAACAGAATTGTTATGTTCTCTGATACAATTAGAAGGTTGGAAAAAAGTTTTGGTAGACAAATGACCAGGTTGATGAAGCATTTTGATAGATACATAGGACTTGAGGAGATAGAAAAAGTTCCACAATACTAAGAACTTTAGGAAAAATAAAAATTTATGAGAAAGGAAACAATTATTGAATATAGTTGGTTCAATAACGAAACATACTTTTGCAAGTGCTGACCATTGATTTAAAAGAATGAATTGGAACAAGGGAGAAATACTCACATACCCATATAGAAAGTCAATTGAAAATGTCAGAAATTGATTTAAAATGTTGGCATTATACACTTGTAGACCATACAGGCAAATAGGTAAATGCAAAAATAATCCACGTAAAGTGTTGAGAGTGGTTGTCCTTAAGCAATGAAACTGGGATGTGAAGGGGGAGGGAAAAAAGACCACCACTGTTCATTATAAGCATTTAATAGCTACATGTATATTTTATTTAGGTCTATTTATTTACTTGTATTGGTATGGATTCATCTTTTCTTTACAGTTGTAGCTTCACATCCAGAGCCATGCACATGCTAAGCATATCAACATACTTTTGCAAATGCTGACCATTGATTTAAAAGAGTGACTTGGAACAAGGGAGAAAAATACTCACATACCCATATAGAAAGGTCTATTCATTCATTTGTATTGGTATGGACTCATCTGAGCTATATCACCAGTCCCTTTGTATTTCCACTTTATTCATTGATTTTAATCTCTTACCACCATTATTTATGTATTTTTATATTATTATTCTTTGTGATACCAGGGATTGAACTCAGAACCCTGCGCTTGCACTTATTCCACTGAGCTCTCTCCCTAGCCCTATTCATGTATTTTTAAATATAATTTTCTCTATATTATTTATTTATATCTCTTTACTAGCACATGTTTGCAGTATATAATTTGACATTTCTCTTAGGGAGGAGGTACATGTGGTGGAAACGTATAATCCCATCACTCAGGAGGCTGAGGGAGGAGGATTGCTGAGAGTTCAAAACCAGCCCAGTGACACCGTGAATTCAAGGCCAGACTGCAATACACATCAAGGCTCTGTCTTAGAAAACGAAACTAAAAATCAACTTCTTTTTTAAATCACCTTCGGTTTCCCGCTATCTTCCTCTATCCACCTCTAATTCCACATCCTGATTGTTTTCATTCTTTTTCTTAAATTTCTTTTATTTTATTGAAGTACAAATATCAATGAGACAGTTTTAAGACACCTTAACAGGACGGATTCAATAAATTAATACATTGCAAGCTGTTTTCATAATGTTTTGGTATCGTAAAAGGTGCATACATGATATTATACTTACAGACATTATTACACCAGATGTCTCTTATCAGTAAATTAAGAGAGTGTAGCTGTTTACACATCTTATTTTTTATGCTGAATTTTATCAAAGATTCAATAATTAATACTTTCCACATTGTTGTTTTCCTAGTGGTTGTCCATAGAACTAGAAGCTGACATAATATCCTCTCCAACCACCAGCAGCGCAAATCTTCCCTCTCATAGAATTATGTAGAAGCACGATGTATCTATCCCAACTGTACTGTCCATACACACACATCATGATTCTTCCATTCCATACCCCTTCCTTTGTCTACACTTGTCAAAGATGGGCACTCCATTGTCATTCAAACAATTTAGGTGCCTGAACTTGATGACCAAATCCAACATAGTTCAGCATTCCACAACAATAGTGAGTTATCTGAAGAAGATGTTGACTGTAGCCATTTACAGATCAACTTATTATTATGGCCCCGCAATGTATACTTCATTATTATACTTTTCTGATGGGTGGTTAAGACCTAGATAAATCAAGACCTATGTAACAAAACATGTAGTTTCTGTTTCTGATGAGGTCACTGGAGTCCCTTCAGGGTTCATCATATAGTCCTGTATCTTATTCTGTAGATCCTTTGTCTGTGTCAATCATGTGGATGAGTCACAGCCAATGCTTGACCAATTTTCTCTCTGTGAGAGCCTGAGAGAAAGTCTTCTCTCCAAGTGACCCTCCCCAGGCACACTATAGAACTTTGATCTCTTTCCTCAGTGGCTCCATAATCTCCTTGTTCAGAAAATTTGGGAATCAATTGAGTTTCATGATGTTACAGTACAGTATCTCCAATGTCCTGAGTCTTTGCTGACCTTGAAAGGCTAGGGCCAAAATGTTGGCTGGCCTTGCAGCTCTTCTATATCTCCAGTGCATTTAGGTTGATAACCATACAGAAGAAAAGATGAAGAGTACCCTACAGCATATGCCATTCACTTTGACCTATCTGCATCAATTGTTTTTAGTTATTGTTTTTTTTTATTTATTTATTTTTATTTATTTATTTTTTTATTTTCATTTATTTTTATTTTATTAAAATACAAATGTCAATCAGACAGTTTCAAAACACCATAACCATACAGAGTCAATGAATTAATACATTGCAAACTGTTTTCATAACGTTTTGGTATTGTACAAGGTGCATACATGATATTATATTTACAGGTTTTTTCATAGCTGAATTATATTAAAAATTCAATAATTATTTACCTAGTGGATGACCATAGCACTAAAAGCCGACATAATATCCTGTCCAACCACCATTAGTGCAGATCTTGCCTATCATAGAATTATGTAGAAGCACAGCGTTATCTATCCCAACTGTACTGTCTATATACGCACATTATGATTTTTTCTTTCTACAACCCTTCCTTTGTCTACACCTGTCAAAAGTGGGCACTCCGTTGACATTCAACTACCTTAGGCGCTTGAACTTGACACCACAATACAACACAGTCCAGCATTCTACAGCAATAGGGAGTTATTCAAAGAAATTGTCGACCATATCCATTTACAGCTCAGCTTAATATTATGGGCTCACGCTGTATACTTCATTTTTATACTTTTATACTTTTCTGCTGGATGGTTAAGACCTAGGTAGATCAAAACTTATATACCAACACATGAACTTTATATTTCCTATGTGGTCATTGAAGTCTTCTCAGGGTTTATCTTGTAGTCCTGTACATTATTCTGTAGTTCCTTTGTCTGTGTCATCCATGTGGATGAGTCAC